>JANAVB010003000.1:7599071-7853856 GCA_029216955.1 Iris pallida
AATTCATGATAACTGTTATGATTCATGTACTTAGTGTAGATATGCTTATTCCTGACACATAGTTCTCACGGATTGGTATTCCTGGATTTCGACGAGAGATATTTCTCCTTCTTAGGTTGGGATGTATTGTGCAAGCTCCCCTGTAGCTCTTACGCAATATGTGGTCACTGATTCTAGAGAAGATTAGCTCCCTTCTCATTAGAATCCCGTACAGTGACGTGTCCTGTTTGGATCCATTCTACCAGTTGGGGGTAGGGGGAGTAGTAGCGTATGCCTGTGATCATATCCCCTTGCATTCTTGAATAGTATTAGTGTCACGACCCGCACCCACTGTTTGGGTACGAGAACGTAACAACGCCCAGCCTACGCCGCAGTGTCGGCGGTAGAACGCTGTCCTAGGTCACAACATCTAACAATATAATGCTAAGCAGTTATGCTCCCCGAATGGGGGTGACATAGCAGATACAGTCTCAATCACATCTAAGGCAGAGCATGATAATGATAGATAAAACATGAAATCCAAAAGAGATACAGGAGATAGAAGTCTAAGTGTCTAAGATACATAAACCCAGGAATACATCTCAAAACTCAAATACAGTAATCCATAAATCAAGTACAACTCCAGACAAATGAAATAACTATCTAAATATCCTCTAATGTGTCTCCTCTAGGCTGGCAGGCACCTCCAGGCTATCTGTAAAATTTATCAACAGGTCCAGTCAGGACTGGAACGAGTACAGTACATCTCAACAGATCATAGCAGGTTAGAAAATATAATCATGCAGTAAAGTAAGATACAGGTACTGAAGGAAAACAGTATGTAAATAGAGAGAGAACTGTAATAGAATTATCTACTATACATAGAGAACTAGCAGTGACTAGTGAGTCAGAGTACAATATGAACATGTAATACTCCCCCGTACCCCCAATCAATACACAAGGATCCAGCCAGGTTATGTTATATGATGCTATGTAACAGCCCCCGAAGGGTGATAAGCCCCCGAAGGGTGGTAGCCCCCGAAGGGTGGTACATAGTAGTCCTATAAATGGGGATTCTGGGGGTAACCCAACAGTGTAAGTCCCATAAATGGGGATTCTGGGGGTAACCCAACAATGTAAGATTCCAGGAAGACTCTACGATCATAAGAGTATATGTCGTAAGTGATCAAAGAACCAATGAAGCATAGTGATACGCCATGTAAGTGAAACACACAGATCATATAGTACCCGATGCTTCCTAAGGATAACATCTCAAGAAAGGATCCATATAGTACCAATCCGTGTGACCATCATGACAGTACAAGTAAAGTAATCTACTGCAGGAAATAATTCTAAACATGATATGAAATGATCAGAGAATGTACTCGCCTGATATCTGAATGTCCAAGGTAAAGATACTGTCCGAGGAGAGGTGTCTGGCTCCTAATTAGAACAGCACAAGTCACAACATGTCCAGAAGGGTAATATAAAGCACTACAATGCATTCTACATGAATCTAGGTCAACTAGGCCAAAGTCAACCCTTGGTCAACTCTGGTCAACTGCACTAGTCAAACTAGGTCATGTCCTAACCCAGCAAGTCTTACTAGGCCTAACCAAGACTATCCTAGCAAGCACAGATTAATACAAAGCTATACAAGCCAACATACACCCAACTCTATATAGCATGCAATTATTCAATACTCAAATATGCAAGAATTCACATTGGATATACACTAGGTAATCTATTACTTTAAGCTATATATGTCTACACATATATACATATGCATATATTGGTATTCAACATTAGGTATATAATCATGGCATTTCAAATGGTTATATAAACTTATATATTACAACACAATATGCTAACATATACATACATAGCTAAGTTAATTGTATTCATAAATACTTATTTAAGAGGCTATGTGTGTGTATGTGAACATGGCAAAGGGACAAATGAGGGTTAAATGGACATACATAGTGTATACATATCAAAGAGTGTCAAAGTGTAAGTGAACAAAGTGTCAAGTATGATAGTGTCAACATAGTGTAAGGGGTACATGAGGTAATATATGATTTGTGTTAACATAGAACATTACATCTCATTAACTTGTATATTGCATACATTACATCTATTATTACATTACATTCATGCTTGCATTCATTTATCATTCATTTATTCTCTTGCACTACTATATGCACCATACATTACATACTATGGAACCTACATATTCATTACAAGCCATACTTATACATGCTTACATTAGATAGGATACTTACATCTCATACATCATTTATTTAACCATTTACTCATGCTTGCATTCTCTATTTAATTACATAATGTATATACATTAACATGGGTTAAAATTAAATAGAACATTATATTACACACAAGGGTGCACAAAATGCATATGCCGAATAGTAACTCCTACTAATAATCAATACTGTACCATCTCAGCATGAATTAAAATCTAGGATTAAAGTATGTTATAGATCTATGTGTTAGCTTTCCGAAACTTCAAACGGATCGCGTTTTCGTTTTCGGAAACTCCCGAAATCGCAAAAATACCGAAAATGCGTTTGTCTTTCGTACAGCTGACACACAAATAATTCTCCAGAAAGGTACACAAAGAATTAGACCTATTGATACATGCTTTTGGAAAGCTAACTTCAATACGCTTCTTTTAAAAAAAACGGGAGATTAAACCGAGCTTTGAGCTAGAAGTTATGACATTTCTAAGTTAGGGATGAAATTAAAAACGTGGATAAAAATCATGACGGATTTGGGTAGTTTGAGACAAAAGAACACAAATATATAACATAATATATCAAGAACTCACTCTCTACACTAATATATATATATATGAGACACTATAGAACACATCTCCAATACAAAAATATGAGATTAAACATGTAATAATTCATTCATACATAACAACAACACATAGTGTGTCCAAATTTGGGATTTTCCCACATGGACACAACCACAACACAAAGAACACTCCTATGACCTCCAAATGGACATGAAATGGACACAAATGGAGATACAACCATGGGGGTCATTCCTATGGGTTCAAAATAGACCTATATGCATAAGGAAATGAAAAGGAGAAGGGATTTATACCTCCCGGTAGATCGAATCGAAGAAAAGCCTTTCCGGAGCGACACCGACACGTAGAGATTCCAAAAGGACACGAACGAGCTCCGAATTCTCCCAAACTTGGGTAGCTTCCTCCTTGGCTAGAATGGAGAAGGAAAGAAGAAGATTTGGTGGCGAAATGGAAGGATTTGGTGGAGAAATTGCTAGGGATTGCTCTCTAGGAATTTGGGGAAGAACAAGAGAGAGAGTGTGGATGAGAATAATAAAATGAACTTGAGCCTATCCTCTCCCAAAGTGGCTGGCCATATGGGGCTATTTGTCCTATTATGGTAAGGTCCAAAATGCCCCCACTAACCTATTCTATGAGTATTAGGAAAGGGCTAATTGGTTGGGGTTAAATTAGTCATTCTAAAGTCTCTAATCACACTAACCTTATCCATAATAATTAGTCTAACCTCTAACTAAAATATTTCTATCATGTGGACTAAAATTAATATCATGTGGGCCATGTCTAACTAGTGTGTGGGTCCCACTAGAGTCAAACTACCCTCGGGTCCCCGTTTCAAGTCGGATTGAGTTGAAATTCGAACCCGACTCAAATAACCCCAAAACAATATCATAAATAATAAAATAATATCAAAATAATTCAAAGAGGTCAAATGCAAAAATATCCTTAGGCCAAAAATGACATTAAAATATCATAATCACATGGTTAGGCTCTAGGTCAAACAGTCTCTAGGGTTTCACTAGCAAAACGTCAAAACCACAAGTCATTGATTTAAATAATTTTAAAATGATTTAAAATCACCAAAAATCATATTATGAATTAAATATCATTATTAAAATAATTATAAACACGAAATTTTAAAATTACTCTCATTTGGGAAACTGGGTGCTACAACTCTACCCACCTTAGAAAAATTTCGTCCTCGAAATTTAAGATCGATAGTACTTCTTCTAGAGCCTCTAACCTACCCAATATCTAAGGTAACACTTCATAACACTGGAATAATGAACGGACATCTAAAAAGTGTCAATCTAGGAATACCTCCAATACTGCTCTGCTGTACGGCGGTAATGGAACTTCAATAAAATATGGACTGGAACCTATATCCAAGGGACTGGACCTATTTTAAAGTGGTCTTAACTAAGGATGAAAAGGAACTGATCATAGGCTATAGGTATGCTCAAACTATTATCTTCCTATTAACCATCTATTAATATATTCTATTACTATAGGAACGATGCATTACTAAGACATATAGGCCCCTATCTCTCATAACACATTTATACTCACCAAAAGACTAGTACATCCTATCAAGGCTGATACTATAATCTCTCATAAATCTTATAAGCTATATGTTTATAGACACACATCCCCACATCCAGGACTAACCTATATATATCTACAACTGATACTAATGGGATGACGTCCCTATTTTCCAACAATCAAGGTCTAAATTTTTTTTTTAATCTAAATCATGCAATTTGAAGGAATAGTATACAAGGTTAGGGCATACCGTAGCAGTTGGAAGTCTCACCTAGGTGCACTGGTCATTCTAGGTCAAAACAGTACTATGGTATCAACACACAAACAATCTAGGGTGTCTTAATTGGAAAGATAAGGGAACAACAATCATCAAGGTTGTAGGGCTGTCTACCATCCTATATAAAAATTGGTCATTATCAAAATAAAATAAAGACAACTACCAATTATCTAAAAAAAAGGTACAGAAAATCAAATTCAAAAATTAAGGAATTGAAAATCACTTGCATTGAAATCCAATCATAATATATATAGAGAGAGCGTTAGAGAGGAAAAAGCTAGCATTGTGTGTATGGGAACGTGTTCATATGGTTAGATAGTAGGCGTGTGTGTACGTGAATATACATGAAAGTGTATATGAGGATTTGGATTTCAAACAATAACTATCAAGTTACACTAATCATGGCATATGGGTTAACAATCTACAATATACAATCTATTTAATCACAACTTGCATGGCTAACCATATATATATATATATAAAGGTAGAGACTTAGTTATGTATTTATATATTATAACATGTATGCCTAAGCTCTATATATATCTATCTAAATATATAATCATAACATAGAGGGGAAAAAGGGTTAGGTTACATGACAGTGTATACTAAGTTAGGGTGTGTGTCCTTGTACAGGGTTATAGCTTAGTATTGAAAGGTTAAACCCAGTTTTAGTTCAGCATTTACATACAAAATCTGAAAAGATGCTAACATTTAAACCAGTGCAATATTAACATAACACAGTTTCAGATTTTAGGGTTTTGAACATTGCAACCAATCTCAATGGTCCCAATACATCCTAAAATGATAGAAATGAAACCCTAACATACTATCCATACATTTATCTACGCATACAGTTCAATATTACATGTTAAATCTGAAATTGAACATTTGAAATCAATGTGAAAATGTTAACATATATTCAGTTTTCAGGATTTTGGAGAAATTTGAACATCAAAACCAACTCAATGTTTATCACAACCTATCATGTAAGAATATGAAACCTAACATTATATCCCTACAACAATAATGTACACAACTCTAAATATTACATTTAAAACAACAATTTGAACTAACATTTAAAATCCAGTATTAAGGGTTAATATGCACACAGTCTCAGATTTGACAAATTTAAACACAAAACTCAATAATTTTTTTTTTAAAAATGAAACTCTAGGTATGACATACATGTGCAGTGATGTAAATATAACTAATAACATGAAATTTATATTTAACTTACGAATTTAAACTGGAAAAGCAGAAAACCAGAAATATTGGGGTTTTGAAAATTTAACATCAACGATATATTAATATTTATTTAGATGGGTGGAAATCAAGTGTAGCATGCATAAGTGTCAGGAAAGTATCCACTATATATATTCATATATATATTCTCATGTCCCAATATAAAAATCAGATTCTATACCAAGACCAACATTAGATTCCTACCAATATTGCAAAACAGGTGATTGGTGTAATCAAGATGATTTATTATTATTTAATACAAGAATAATAGCAAGAAGGGAATAACGATAAAATATATTTTGCTTATCTGTTTAAAAGAAGGAACCATTTTGAAATCCAGAGTTAAAATATCAAATCCAAGGTAAAGTCTAGCATAATCATCGATTCATTGTATTAAGAAGAAATTCATAGAAGAAGTTACACAAAGGTTTATAAAATAGCTAAAGTTACTCCTAAGCTAAACAATTAATACTTCCCTTTTTTTGAAGGACTGAAACAAAGTAGAGAAAACATGTTCGAAAATATTTAAGGTACAATCTGATAATCATATGCGTCTATCCACAATCATGGTACTCTAAATCCTCGTCATTCTAGTAAGCAAGGCTACGATAATCACAGAGCCCTTGACTTATGCACATATCTCTAGAATCATGGTATTTAATATTTTTGCGGTGCCGCTAGCTTGGCTGCAAAAACCTTAAATTCCCACACCCGAGAAATATATCCAGAGTCAGACTATATGTCCTCACCATGCTGGCTAATGTGACTATATAAGACTAGATTCCATAACATAGATAACCTAGCCCATATAATTTCATCTTGCCAAAAATTAAATTAAATCAACAATGAATACCCAAAAATCAAATCAAATTTATCAACGAACATCAAACTCAAAAATGAACAAAATCCTTCAATCATATAAATACAAACTCGGATGCTACAGCTAATCGTCAAGATTCAAAATTCAACAATCTTCCATCAAAATCAATAAATACAAACCCAAATTCAACAATAATCCATCAAATTTGTCACTCCCCGTTCCCAGTATGCGTATTTTAATACGTATATTGCTTGAATGTATTTATTTAATATTTATCATGTATTATCCTGTATTTAAATTCCTATAACTTCATGTTAATTAATTATCTGCTCTTTAATTTTCATGTTAATTAATTTCCTGCAATTTTAATATCTGCATTAATTTCCTGTAATTTTCTGCTTTTTTCTGCTTTTTACCTCCTTATGTTGCTTTCGGGTTTGGCCTTGGATGACTCCCCTTAAACCCGGTCCATTAGTCTTTCACCTACCACCCTTCCATATTTAAAGCCACCCCTCCATTCTCTCTCCTCATTAACTTCTCCTTCACCATTACTTTTTCTTCTTCCTCTCATCACTTCTCCACCTACCAGCAGCAGCAGCAGCAGGCAAGTGCAAACTTGCTTCTACTTGAGAACCATGTTTTATGGTTCATTTGGCTTCCTCTTGTAATTCTAAGAGAGTTTACTACTTAGTATTTTGGATTTCGTTGGCTTGTTTCTTCTAGATCTAAGTTTTTGTATTCGGCTGTTCATGGGTTTTGATCCTCCAACTTAGCGTGTGTTCTGGCTGGGAACTTCATTTTCTGGCTGGGACGAAGGTTCAGTCACGCACACGTTCTTACGTGGCTGCGTGTATTTTTAGTCACGCACACGTCTCTACGTGTCTGCGTGGATTTTCAGTCACGCACACGTCAGTACGTGTCTGCGTGGATTTTCAGTCACGCACACGTCTCTACGTGTCTGCGTGGATTTTCAGTCACGTACACGTCTCTACGTGTCTGCGTGGACTTTCAGTCACGTACACGTCTGTACGTGTCTGCGTGTATTTTTAGTCACGCACACGTCTGTACGTGTCTGCGTGTATTTTTAGTCACGCACACGTCTCTACGTGTCTGCGTGGATTTTGAGTCACGCTCATGTTCTTACATGTTAGCGTGTATTTTTAGTCACGCTAACGTTCTCATGAGCGTGCGTGTATTTTTATTCACGCTAACGTTCTCATGAGCGTGCGTGTATTTTTAGTCACGCTGACGTTCTCACTTGAGCTTACGTGTATTTTTAGTCACGCACACATCCTTGAGTGCGTGGATTTTTAGTCACGTACATTCTTGCGTGTGTGGATTTCTTGTCCCTTTTTCATGCTCACTTGAGTCTGCGTGAATTTTCCTTCACGCTCACACTGTGCATGCCAGCGTGAATTACTTTTTCACGCTCACGCTGTTACACGCTCACTCCTATTAGACTTGGCGTGACTTTTGGCCTTAGTATAGACTTGTTGGCATGGCTTTCTAACCTGGGTGTTACTATTTGCTATATAACTTAATCATTTAATGATGGCATGATAATCCTCCTATTATATCCTTACGCCTTTTTGCATGAACTTGATAAATCATAATATGTTAATATTGTTAATACAGATTGTTATGTGGAATGTGTCATGTGTCTTGATTGATCCATGGATACCCAGTATGACTAGAACTTAACTCTGAGGAGTTATAGGCTCGACCCCATGTAATACTAATTGATTTTCATGCCTTGCCACCATCGATAATGATTATGACATTGACTAATAATTGATCATGCGTTCCTAGTTGGAACTAAGAGACTGGCTAGTCGTCTTATTGAATTGAATGAATGAGACACGTTCATGTAATGAACTATTGTACTCGATTAGCCGATCCCAAATATTGGCATACAGGCACATGCAGGCTTCAAATTATTTATTTATTTATTTATTTAGTTATTTATTTTCTTATAAAAACTAGCATGTGTACTTTATGGTCAAGGCATGATTACTCCGTGGTTAGATTTGATTGTTGCATCACGCTATGTAAGACCTACAACATAGCCGCACGGGTATCGTTGTAGAGTTGCGCATATCGTACCCCGTACAAAAGTACTCATTTGAATGACCATGATCTACGGCATGGGATTTCGCTTAACGTAGAGACTATTAAGTTAAATAAAATAATGATGGCATGGAGAGAATGGATTCCCGAGTTCTTACATGGCAGCCCCCTTGGGACGAGTAGTACCCGACGGGCCGGCTGGTTCCCACAGATACTGTAAACCTGCCACACGGGCAGGGAGCAGTATCTGCTTTTAATTATTATTGTATATTGTATATTGACGGGCGTCCTGCTAGGACTCGTCTAATTTATGCATGGCGCACATGGTTAACTGGATAGACTAGCCTTGCTCGCACATAGTAAGAACTGAGGAATCCCTATTTGCATAATTCCAGGATAACTTGGGACTCACAATAGCAAGTCGTAGTAGTTGATTGGCCGTTCAAGATGATTTGTTTGTGTACTGTACCTACTCTGTTGCCTAACTGGGATGATCAGAATGTCAGGACATGACGGGCCAACTTCTGTCCTTGTTTGGTTGGGAGATTGGTTCGAAGTGTCATGATGTGATGTGAATCCTAGTGAAAAGCAGAGATCTATTTTCATTATATTCTTTTACTTACTGGTTTAGTCCTTCATATCGTCCTTTCTTGTGGTACTTGCTATTAGAGGTCTAACCTCTCTGGTTTTGCATGGCCAGATTTAGAGCCGGTCCCCGAGGATCCAGCTTACTTCTACCTCCAAGATGGTCAATACTAGAGGAATGATCGCAGGAGGACTCGAGTGGGTCCCTTACTTCACCGCTCGTTTTGTTACTTACTTTATACTTAGCCGTTTGGCACCGACATGTTAGTCGGATTGTCTTGTACTTACTTTTGCATAATTATAATTAAGTCAGACTGCAGCTGATAACAATTGTGTATACTTTGCTATACCATCTGGCTATGTTTTGTAAAGCCAGATCTCAAGAACATTTTGACTGAGCGTTTGGGACACCTTACTGCTTTATCTTACATGTTCTCTATTACTGTTTCTTGTTAGAACGATTGAGACAATAGATGTGAAGTGACCATAGTAAGACTTTCATGTAGTATGCACCCCCTCGTCTGGTTAGACAGCATTGATCGTATTATACGGTATTCATCTACCCGTAATACATAGCTGGCTGAGTCATTCCCCCGCTCTCCAGTATTCTGGTTCTGGGGCGTGACAAAATTCAACAACAGAAAATAAAGATAAAACAATCAAGAAAAAAGAGAGTTTTCAAATCGAAGTTAAAATAAGATTCTCAAGGGTCGTCACAGGAATCTCTCAAGGGTTCCTAACTGTGATTGAGTAACTTCAAAATATATCCTAATCCTACTGCAGGCTGTAGTGGTACTCAAGTTCGAATACCACTACATAAACTCGACCTGCATGGGCCACCACTAAAAACGTGTCACGACCCGCACCCACTGTTTGGGTACGAGAACGTAACAACGCCCAGCCTACGCCGCAGTGTCAGCGGTAGAACGCTGTCCTAGGTCACAACATCTAACAATATAATGCTAAGCAGTTATACTCTCCGAATGGGGGTGACATAGCAGATACAGTCTCAATCACATCTAAGGCAGAGCATGATAATGATAGATAAAACATGAAATCCAAAAAAGATACAGGAGATAGAAGTCTAAGTGACTAAGATACATAAACCCAGGAATACATCTCAAAACTCAAATACAGTAATCCACAAATCAAGTACAACTCCAGACAAATGAAATAACTATCTAAACATCCTCTAATGTGTCTCCTCTAGGCTAGCAGGCACCTCCAGGCTATCTGTAAAATTTATCAACAGGTCCAGTCAGGACTGGAGCGAGTACAGTACATCTCAACAGATCATAGCAGATTAGAAATATAATCATACAGTAAAGTAAGATACAGGTACTGAAGGAAAACAATATGTAAACAGAGAGAGAACTGTAATAGAAATATCTACTATACATAGAGAACTAGCAGTGACTAGTGAGTCAGAGTACAATATGAACATGTAATACTCCCCCGTACCCCCAATCAATACACAAGGATCCAGCTAGGTTATGTTATATGATGCTATGTAACAGCCCCCGAAGGGTGGTAGCCCCCGAAGGGTGGTACATAGTAGTCCCATAAATAGGGATTCTGGGGGTAACCCAATAGTGTAAGTCCCATAAATGGGAATTCTGGGGGTAACCCAACAGTGTAAGTCCCATAAATGGGGATTCTGGGGGTAACCCAACAGTGTAAGATTCCAGGAAGACTCTACGATCATAAGAGTATATGTCGTAAGTGATCAAAGAACCAATGAAGCATAGTGATACGCCATATAAGTGAAACGCACAGAACATGTAGTACCCGATGCTTCCTAAGGATAACATCTTAAGAAAGGATCAATATAGTACCAATCCGTGTGACCATCGTGACAGTACAAGTAAAGTAATCTACTGCAGGAAATAATTCTAAGCAGGATATAAAATGATCAGAGAATGTACTCGCCTGATATCTGAATGTCCAAGGTAAAGATACTGTCCGAGGAGAGGTGTCTGGCTCCTAATTAGAATAGCACAAGTCACAACATGTCCAGAAGGGTAATATAAAGCACTACAATGCATTCTACATGAATCTAGGTCAACTAGGCCAAAGTCAACCCTTGGTCAACTCTGGTCAACTGTACTAGTCAAACTAGGTCAAACTAGGTCATGTCCTAATCCAGCAAGTCTTACTAGGCCTAAACAAGACTATCCTAGCAAGCACACATCAATACAAGGCTATACAAGCCAACATACACCCAACTCTATATAGCATGCAATTATTCAATACTCAAATAGGCAAGAATTCACATTGGATATACACTAGGTAATTTATTACTTTAAGCTATATATGTCTACACATATACACATGCATATATTGGTATTCAACATTAGGTCTATAATCATGGCATTTCAAATGGTTATATAAACTTATATATTACAACACAATATGCTAACATATACATACATAGCTAAGTTAACTGTATTCATAAATACTTATTTAAGAGGCTATGTGTGTGTATGTGAACATGGCAAAGGGGCAAGTGAGGGTTAAATGGGCATACATAGTGTATACATATCAAAGAGTGTCAAAGTGTAAGTGAACAAAGTGTCAAGTGTGATAGTGTCAACATAGTGTAAGGGGTACATGAGGTAATATATGATTTGTGTTAACATAGAACATTACATCTCATTAACTTGTATATTGCATATATTACATCTATTATTACATTACATTCATGCTTGCATTCATTCATCATTCATTTATTCTCTTGCACTACTATATGCACCATACATTACATACTATGGAACCTACATATTCATTACAAGCCATACTTATACATGCTTACATTAGATAGGATACTTACACCTCATATATTATTTATTTAACCATTTATGCATGCTTACATTCTCTATTTAATTACATAATATATATACATTAACATGGGTTAAAATCAAATAGAACATATATTACACACAAGGGTGCACAAAATACATATGCCGAATAGTAACTCCTACTAATAATCAATACTGTACCATCTCAGTATGAATTAAAATCTAGGATTAAAGTATGTTATAGATCTATGTGTTAGCTTTCCGAAACTTCAAACGGATCGCGTTTTCGTTTTCGGAAACTCCCGGAATCGCGAAAACACCGAGAACGCGTTTGTCTTTCGTACAGCTGATACACAAATAATTCTCTAGAAAGTTACAGAAAGAATTAGACCTATTAATACATGTTTTTGGAAAGCTAACTTCAATACGCTTCTTTTAAAAAAAACGGGATATTAAACCGAGCTTTGAGCTAGAAGTTATGACATTTCTAAGTTAGGGCTGAAATTAAAAACGTGGATAAAAATAATGACGAATTTGGGTAGTTTGAGACAAAAGAACACAAATATATAACATAATATATCAAGAACTCACTCTCTACACTAATATATATATATGAGACACTATAGAACACATCTCCAATACAAAAATATGAGATTAAACATGTAATAATTCATTCATACATAACAACAACACATAGTGTGTCCAAATTTGGGATTTTCCCACATGGACACAACCACAACACAAAGAACACTCCTATGACCTCCAAATGGACACGAAATAGACACAAATGGAGATACAACCATGGGAGTCATTCCTATGGGTTTAAAATAGACCTATATGTATGAGGAAATGAAAAGGAGAAGGGATTTATACCTCCCGGTAGATCGAATCGAAGAAAAGTCTTCCCGGAGCGACACCGACACGTAGAGATTCCAAAAGGACACGAACGAGCTCCGAATCCTCCCAAAATTGGGTAGCTTCCTCCTTGGCTAGAATGAAGAAGGAAAGAAGAAGATTTGGTGGCGAAATGGAAGGATTTGGTGGAGAAATTGCTAGGGATTGCTCTCTAGGAATTTGGGGAAGAACAAGAGAGAGTGTGGATGAGAATAATGAAATTAACTTGAGCCTATCCTCTCCCAAAGTGGCTGGCCATATGGGGCTATTTGTCCTATTATGGTAAGGTCCAAAATGCCCCCAATAACCTATTCTATGAGTATTAGGAAAGGGCTAATTGGTTGGGACTAAATTAGTCATTCTAAAGTCTCTAATCACACTAACCTTATCCATAATAATTAGTCTAACCCCTAACTAAAATATTTCTATCATGTGGACTAAAATTAATATCATGTGGGCCATGTCTAACTAGTGTGTGGGTCCCACTAGAGTCAAACTACCCCCGGGTCCCCGTTTCAAGTCGGATTGAGTTGAAATTCGAACCCGACTCAAATAACCCCAAAACAATATCATAAATAATAAAATAATATCAAAATAATTCAAAGAGGTCAAATGCAAAAATATTTTTAGGCCAAAAATGACATTAAAATATCATAATCACATGGTTAGGCTCTAGGTCAAACAGTCTCTAGGGTTTCACTAGCAAAACGTCAAAACCACAAGTCATTGATTTAAATAATTTTAAAATGATTTAAAATCACCAAAAATTATATCATACATTAAATATCATTATTAAAATAATTATAAATACGAAATTTCAAAATGACCCTCATTTGGAAAACTGGGTGCTACAGTTAGTCATATACCGCACTTATGACTAGCCAGGCCGGTTCTTATAAGTACCCAAGCCGATCACAAGTTGAAACTACTACTCACACACATTGGATATATGGCTTACCTTGATTTGTGTACATACCATGATTCAGTTCTATTTTCTTGTTCTAGCTCTAGCTCTAAGCTTACCATGCCATGATACATATATGTATACTCCATGATTTCATTGTATATGCTCTATTTACAGTCTTATAACGTTTATTCTATCTTGAGATCTGTTATGAGATATATATACTCGTTCCATCCTGACCGGATATGTTAAAAATATTACAGATGCTGATGAGGGGGATTACAGTACCTACTACGGTCCGGATGACGTAGTGGACTTAGACTTGGAGACCTTGGTCCAGCAGGGCTTAGCTCCGCCTGACGAGACTTTACCTATTGCTTAGTTAGAGTTATTTATACTGGACCTTGTCTCCAGTTACTTTTGAGACTGTTTTATTTTGGCTTGTATTAGAGACTTGGACTTGTATATTATTTGTGTTTGGACTTGACATGTTATATTTTATTGTCATGTTGTCTTTATCTTTCAGTCTTTACTTTATCATCTTAGAGTTGTGATTGAGCACTCATATATTATCATTGCTTGTCCTCCGTTCGGAGTTGACCATATTTTCGACAGGTTTTTGATATTATATATAAACTATTGTTAGAGTAGAAAACCTACAGCTTTCCATGCCGTTTTTACGGTGAGGGCTGGACGTTGTTACGTACACGTGCCCTTATAGCGGATGCGGGTCGTGACATGGCCTATAGTCTTAGCGTGGTTAGGATTGCTTGTTTGCTTGTTGTATAACACTAAGGATGGATCACAAATGGGACTGTAGGTGCCGAGGTTGATTCTTACTTAGCGTTCTCGTACTGAGGTACGACATCTAGGAGGATGATCATGTGACCACGGCATGTGATTCCAGATAAATGTATGGTTAATCTAGGCAACTTAAACTGGTAGAAGTATTGGGGGGAAACGGAATCCCGAGATCGTGCATTACCAGCCTTATTCCAGACATTAGTCATGACCTGCAGGCTGGCCGCCACGAATATTGTTACCATTCGTACTAGTGGATGGCAATATCCGGCTACTTATGTACTATACATTATATACATGGCATGCTCGGCACGGTAGCCTTACGAGGGACCGGTGGTGACATGCAAAGCCCGGTGGCCTTACGAGGGGTCGGTGCTCTTCTTACATGCTATACTTGGCCTCGCTTGCCCTGCTGGGACGGCACGATCTGAGGATTCCCATACTTGCATTGTTGGGATAACCCAACCTCCACATAGAGAGCCGTAGGCATTTTGAGTGGCCGCTTATTCTCCTAAATTGTATGGCTTGTTGCTTGCTAAGCTGGCTGGCACGTAACGCTGTCCCGGTACGGTAATTCATTTCCTTGTTCTTGTTTGATGTAGGGGTAAGTTACTGTTCTGATGACAGACTACGAGTTCCAGTTGGCAATACAAGCATTAGTGGATGTTAGGATGTCTGTGATGATTGTTGGTTACTTACGTATTAGTAGTTGGATTGCTGCCTTATATTCTGTAATTGTGCATTGGTACCGCACGATCCCTTACCTTATTTACTATTTTTAGATGCTATTTCTGTCATGTTTTATCCTGCTGGTTTTTTCTTCGCCCGTCCTTGAGCCTTCCTTTCTGGTACTTGCTGCGGTTGGCCTGACCAACCCTGGATTGTTCCCAGATTGCCTGAGACCGACCCTATGGATCTTCCAGACTCAACTTGGAGGATGTGCTTCAGTTCTCGACCATGCTAGGAACTGTGGGAAGGTATACTCGTCTACATTATTTCTGTACTGTAGACCTCCTGATTATCATATGCGTATTTCCCTGCTTTCCATATGATTATCTCTCTTGATGTTGTTTTATTGTGATTTGCCTGTGGACATGAGATCGGATTTAGGTCATAGATTGATTGCATGCTAGGATACCCAGCAAGACTTGACAGCCATCATCGCCGTATAACGTACTCGTACCTTATACGGTGTAGCTGGCCTACGTTCGCCCCCGTGTTCCGGTACTGGGGCGTGACAGTCACCACCCCATGTGCATATCCCAACAACACATACTCATATATATGTTGAGATAACTCATGGTACTTTTCCAATGTGGGACTAAACTTTACAAAGCATGTTGAGAGCAAGCTCTCTTCATGTCAAGGAGCAAGAGCACCAATAATATATACTAGTATACTTAATTTGATAGTAACATATAATAATTTTTTATATGTCCGGCAATACGTACGGGACTTTGTGCATGCTGTATTGCATGCCGGTTGGGCCCACTATCCCTAACTCCCACCAAAATTTGAAGGAATAATACGCCCCCATGGCTCAATCCACTGATCTTCCGTCACCCAGCTAGGGTCTTATACCTCTCAAGTATGGTTATTACTGTTATATATTTTAAGTTTGGGAATTTGTTTTCTCTATTTTCTAAAGCTCGAAAAATAAAACCAGCTACTACCAACTATTCAAAATTATATATACCTAACTTTATTTCTAAAGTGAACTACATTAAAGAGTTATTTTTTTATATAGGCTTAATTGCTAATTGCTACCCTCAACTATCACACTTTTTCAAGTTGATACCCTAAACTTTTTTTCGTAACAGATTGATACCTCAACTATTTTTTTTTTTCAACTTAATATCTAACATTTTAAAAAACCCCAAAATGCCCTTATCCCTTCCCTCCCTCCACCCCCTCCCCCACTCCAGCCACCCCCCCATGCTAGCTCCGGCCGGACCCCCCCTCCTCGCTTTCGGCCAACCCCCCTCCCCCCCCCTCCTCGCTTCCGGCCAACCCCTGCCCGGCCTCCCGCCCCGCCTCCCGCACCGCACCCCCCTTCCCAGCCCCCCCTCCTCCCGCTGCCGAGCCCTAGGGAGAGGCGGGAGCGGGCGGACGGCCAGAGCGAGAGGGGGGGGGAGGGGGTGGGCCTGAAGCGAGCAGTGGGGGGGGGGTGGGGGGGGGAGCTGCGGCCGGAGCAAGCAGAGGGGGGCACGAAGCTAGCAGGGGGAGGGGGGGTTAGGGATA
Organism: Iris pallida; assembly: GCA_029216955.1. NCBI lineage: Eukaryota > Viridiplantae > Streptophyta > Magnoliopsida > Asparagales > Iridaceae > Iris > Iris pallida. The sequence goes on from JANAVB010003000.1 coordinate 7,616,052, forward strand.
GGGGCATTTTTGTCCAAAATAATATCCGGGTATCAAGTTGTTACGAAAAAAGTTTAGGGTACCAAGTTGAAAAACGGTAATAGTTGAGGGTATCAAGTAGCAATTAAGCCTTTTATATATACTAGCATATATGCGCGTATCTTGCACGTATTTTAACATCATTTATTTAATTGTTTTTGTAATTGGAAAGAGCAAAAGACATTATAATAACAAAGTACATTAAATTTTTTTTTAATATAAAACTAGTATAATGCACGTGCTTTGCACATAATTTATATATTATTATTAAGAACAGTAAAAGGTTGTTGTAATTATTCTTATCTTTATTAAACTACTTAGGAAGACTAAAAGACTATTTAGGAATATCAAATGACACATTTTATAATTATCTAACTGTCCCTATTAATTTTAACAAACAATTTTAGTTAGTAGACTAATGTAAAGGTGTATTTGGAAAGAAATTTTTTACGGTGAAGCTCAACTTTTCTCATTATACAGTAGTATAGATAGATAAACTATGTATAAAGACTAAAAGACTATTTAGGAAGATGTTTATAATTATCTGAATGTTCCTATTAACTTTAGCATACAATTTTAATTAGTAGACATATGTAAGGGTATATTTGAAAAAAGAAATCACCGTGAAACTCAACTTTCCTTATTATGTAGTACTATAGAATATAGATTATATTTATTAAACTACTTAGAAAGACTAAAAGTCTATTTGAAGATCATATTACACCTCTTATAATTATCTAATTGTCAATGTTAACTTCAACAAACAATTTTAACTAGTAGACATATGTTAAGGTATATTTGGAAATAAAAGTTTCACGATGAAGCTTAACTTTCCTCATTATACAGTAGTATATATAAACCACCTAGGAAGACTAAAAGACTATTTAGGAAGATCAAATGAACACCTCTTATAATTATCTAACTGCCCCTGTTCTTATCAGTTTAATATGTAAGGGTTTATTTGAAAAGAGAAGTTTTATGGTGAAGCTCAACTTTTCTTATTAACAATTTTGATTAATAAAGTTACGTAAGGACAAATTTGTAAAAAAAAAAAAGGGTAAAGGTAACTTTATATATATATATATATATATATATATATATATATATATATATATATATATATATATATATATATATATAAATATATATATAAAGTCATTTAATACGTTACAAGTAGAAATAATTTTCATAGAATGGGCCGGGTACATGGATTTTAAGAAGCTTGTAGAGGCCCCCATGAGATTCCACCACAGCTCGTAGTAGAATGTGGACCTTTTGAATCTCTCTGATTGATTCCCAACCGGATCTGTCGCGTAGCAGTAGGTTGGAGGCGGAATCCGAAAACTTCTCGTTGCTTCGTCATAATCGATGCCTTAACCCCTTTGGACTTTCTTTTAATGGAGGGAAAGAGAGAGAATTAGAAACAGTCCACGATCAGCTCTGACCAACAAACACCAAACACGCCTTCACCATCCAATAATCCCACGCCACGTCCACCGTGTCTCCACGTGTCAGATTCCCAGTCGCCCGGTTCCTCTGTGTTTCTCCCGGCTCCGGACCGACCGGCTAAGTCTGGAGCTTGTGTGCGCGAACAAATTACAACACGATGACCACATACTAAGCTTTCTCTCTCTATTTCTAGATTTTTTTTCTTCTCTCTGCAGAGAAGAGGAAGAAGAAGAAGAAGTTTAAGAAGAAGGAGATGGCGATGGAAGCGGAGATCGAGAGGCTTCCGCTGGACCTGCTCGCGCACATCTTCACTCTCATGTCCTCCTTCAGAGACTTAGCTCAGTAAGTTCCATGCTCAAACTATCAGTCTTCTTCTTCTTCTTTCTTCGTTTGTTTCTCTCTCTGTCTCTAATGGTGGTGGAAGCTTCTGGTTGTTTGGTCGCAGAGCGAGCGGGGTCTGCAGGAAGTGGAGGAGAGGGGTGGAGCAGTCGCTGGCGGGGAGGGAGAGGCTCAGCTTCGCCGGGTGGAAGATGGACGACGGCTCCACCGCCAGGATCGTCCGCGCTGCGTACTCTCTCAAGGAGCTCGACATGTCCGTATTCGTTCGTTCATTCTTCTTCCTCGCCTATTGCTATGCTATTTTTGGCTAATTAGTTGAGTAGCGGTGTAGATTAATGTCTGATCATTAAGAGTCCGGTAGAGGAATTTTTTGTGTGTAGTGCACTTTGCTTTGATTGATCTAGAATTACGTACCATCGAACAGTTAGATGGTTATATGATGTAAGCTGTTACACGGGGGTTGTGTCCGATACGTGTCTGACACGGCTCAATTTCCATTTTTAGTGTCCGTGCATGATTCGTAGGATGTAACTAGGCTCTATTAAGGTTGTACTTGGAGTGATGCTTGCTTACTAGAGCTAGTTGTTATTGGACGAGCAACCGGGTACGAAAAGCTCCTCCACCCAATTTTATGGGACACCTACTACATACCCGACTGACTTCCCACTACTCCGTTACCGGTGAGAACTTTCAGTGATTTAGGCAGAGGTTGTGACTCTATTTCTCGTTGTGATATAAAAGAAGATGATATAAATGAATGGGTAGCCCCGGAATCAATAATACTGATGCTGGATATGCAGAAATTAAAATATTACCTGAAATTACTTCTCCAGGGATATCTGTATTTTCAGCTCCCATCACAAATGCTTGTCCTTGCTTATTCCTCTTTTTGTTATTGTTTTGGGCTTGAGCCGCCCGTTGTGCCTGTTGAAATTGATATGCTTGAGGTGCATAGGACGGCCTGTGCTGATTTCCATAAGCCATACCTGTTTGTGATGTTGGTGTCTGCATCATAGGTCGATGTTGGTTTCCTTGAACTGGAGGTCGGTATCCTTGATTGAAGCTTTGTGTGATTGCCCCAGTTGTAGGCATTTTGAGGGCATTGATTGGTTGGATGATTACCTGCCCCACATTTCAAACAGAGCCCCAATCTCTTTCTACATACATTTATCTTATGGCCTGGTTTATGGCAGTAATTACAGACTACGGATCTGTCTGGGTTGCCATTCTGAGGACGCTTAGGCGGTCTCTGCCAATGATTCTTGTTGGAGGATTCCCCTCCTCAAAAGCCCTCTTAGGTTGTGGAGACCGGAAAGGTTGTTCTTCTTTTAGTATCCTTTCTTGGTCTCGAGCGGCTTCTGTTGCCTCTGAAAATGTTCGGCACCTATAAGAGGCGACCCTACTTTTCAGTTGGGTCCCAAGTCCTTCTACGAACCTGGATATCTTTGTTTCTCGTCTGCTATCATGTTGGGGGCAAATCGACTAAGTCTGGAAATTTCGCAACGTACTCGTCACTGTACGTCTCCCTTGTTCAGATAGTTGAATTGTCTTTCTAATTCTATCCGCGCTGACTTGGGATAGAATCGGTGTTCAAATTTTTCTTGAACTCCGTCCATGACATGTCCTCATCAGAATCTTCTGGGTACTCAGCGCTCCACCAGTATCCAGCAATGTCTTCCAGCTGGATGCGGATTGCTGGTACCATGTCCTCAGGTTTAACTTTGGCTGCCTTCATCAAACCTTCAATGGTCCTCAGCCATTGACTTTCTTCCATCGCATTTTCAGTCCCTTTAAACTTGGGCAGCCTAAGATTCCTGAACTCTTTTAGGGTTTTATCCTTGGTGTTGTTTGAATTCTGCATTTGTTCTAGTATCGTGGTATTTGTTGCATGGGCAGCATTGGCCTGTTGGCTATTGGATTCCAATAATTGCTGGAACAATCGGAACATGTCAGTCACGGTTGGCTCAGTTGATGTTTGAGGTGGTGGATTGTTGATTGAGTATGATTGTCCATATCCTGAAATAAATGACACAATTTCCTCAGGGAATATTCACAATGTTCATTCATAACAAGGTGTACAGCAGAGCCATATATATATTATATATTTCATTAAAAGAGAGTATTACAAAATGTGGTCCCTACTCTCAACTTCACATTTGTTTACATTCTTTTCATCTAATCTACTTTTGTCTCCACCTCCCCAAAATGTGACATAGTATCTATCTCTAACTGTCCCTTCTTATATACATATCTGCCGATTTCAAAACCACACAGCAGACAAAAATTCCTTCTTCACTGTACATATATTGGTTAGTTTTTTCTTATTCTATGGCCTCGATGAGGATTCTTTCCTCAGTGAGGATGTCAACTTCTGGATGGAGTCTTTCAAAGTCCTAATGTACCTCATATCCATGTAGTCCGATATAAATACGGTTTGGGTCTCGGACATGCAGGCAGTAAGTTGTATTTCATAATATACTTCTTCGGCTCCGTCTTCAATGTCCCTGATAATGGGACGCATGACTGCATAGAATACTTGGTAGACATGGATATCGTACCATCAGGTGCGTTCCACATTAGTCTGGCATAGCGCTGGTATAAGTATAAAGTGTAATCACTCCCATCCCATTCCAAACTTGACATAATAGATCCATACCTACATTCATAATATTCTTAAGAAAATATTTACCAGGAATAGAATAGGAAAAGCATATTTATTTATACAGCATGTTCCTACTACATACATTCTTATATTCTACATTCATGATCCTCCTACATATTGGGTTCTAATACTTATTTACATATCTCACTAATACATTCACATACATCCCTTACATAATTAGGATTTAATATTTACATATCTATATTATACATCATCATCATCCTAGGGGTCTAAATCCACATACGTCTTATATTAAGGATCCTCGCCTCTGGGTATGCTTGCTTCCATTCTCTAGTGTACCGTTGCGTTCATTCTCCGGACCTTCGGAGGGTTCTGCCTTGATTAGTACATAATAATGTACCGTATTATATATATCTTTCTTCATCTACGATATTTGTCACCACTGGATATTTCATCTCGTAGTGTACTCCATACTCTATCATTCCCTTCGGCGCTACTTTCCACATCTTCTTCACAAATGCATAATACTCGTCCATGCTATGACTGTCATTATTCAGTCTTGCGAAGGTGCGAATCGGGCATGATCTACATCAAGAATTTCTTGAGTCACTATCCATTTACTAGATTAAACAGTTGGTTAGAAAAGAGGTAATCATCTATTAACTATTGATACTTCCTTCCAGGGATTCCTAAGTGTGATTGGGACTCGTAGTGCTCCCTACGATTCTAGAACCTACGTTTTATCCGAACCTATGTCCTATCTAGATTTTCCATTCTTGCTGACCTGCATGGGCCACCACTTAAAAGACGTGTCCGTCCCGCTTTCGGATGGACGGGTGACGTCATAACACATCCCCGGACTACGCGCCGAAATTCGCGATTGTCGCCCGTAATCATCAGCAGAATGGAAAAATACAAGAAATTTCTTGGTATTAAATATAGTGTAGCAATATTACAGGGAACTTTTTCAACAATTCTATTACAGATTATTACAAAAATAGATTTGCGAAATGACAACGATACTGCTGGTCATAACTGTGGTAATCCAGACAATTTACTCCTCGTTGTAGTGCGACGATACTTCGGCGGAGGCGTCTTCTTCTTCTTCACCTAGTGAACAAATACTAGGTCGTTTAGAAAACGACGAGCAAGTCCTCGGCCAAGAACGGTGAAAGTTAAACAAAAAAATGAATATGTAGTTTTGAAAAAAAAAGAAACAAGGTATGCCAAATTGCACTGCTATGTATATATATAAATATATATCTGCTTTAGTAACACATGAATGAAATCAACGTCCTACTCCATGAATAATAAGATTTTCGAGCTTCCATTGAGCTTTTAGTAGGAAATTGCTTCCTTGAGCAAATAAGACACTGCCCATTTAATAGGCAGCGTTGTTTTCTGGAGTAAGATTTGAAAAGAAATGCAGTTTTGAGAACAATACTCCGAATAATCCTCTAAATATTTCCCGTGAACAATCCCGTTGACCTGGATCATGCTGTATTTCCGAGCCTCCCTTGGGCTAAAAAAGGACATCTATTGATGTTACTGTCAGATAGATGTAGAGCCTCCCTTGGGCTAGTACACCCTAGTCGAAACTAGATGCACTGATTTACGAGATTTCCGAAATACTGATCAGCTTTTTGTTATTTATGTTACGGATATCTAGGGATATTCAGTTGTTCTCCCCTCCCAAATGCTTCCTTAGATAAGAAATTTTCAAGAAAAATTTTCGAAAGTCGGATTTTGTCTATCTCCTAAATTTTTTAAAAATTTCGGCAGAGTCTCCTTTGTATTTAGGAGCCCCGAAAATTTACAAGAAGCATATATATGGTAAAAGAAAATACGGGCTTGCCGACCCCTTCGGTGGAGCAACTCTTAACACCGGAACCACGCAAATAAGTAAATGGGCTCGCCGACCCCTTCGGTGGAGCAACTCTCAACACCGGAACCACGCAAATAAAACAAAAGGGATTGGAGATTTTTACCTGAGCAAGCATAGTTACCTTTCTTTTGGCAATTAGTCGGTTCACGGCTTGCTAGTAGTTTTTGCAGCTTATCAGGATAGAGCAATATAAAAAAAAATCGTTTACCTCAATTTACACTAGTTGTTAGGCGAAAGCTTTTACACACACATATATATATATATATATATATATATATATATATAATATATATATATATACTTGTAATACTCTTATATTATTATTATTGTTATTATTATTATTATTTGTTTCAAAAAAAATAAAATATTTATAATAAATGAAGAAGAATGGAGAAGGAGAGGTGTCCCCGTGTATTTAATGGGGGGGGGACACCTCACCCTCCCTCTTTCCCTATAAAAACACAACACCCCCCACACAAAACCACACACACACACACAAAACCCCAACATCACAGCACCCCTCTCCCCCTCTATATAAACCACACCCAAGGAAAGAGAAAGAGAAAAAAGAACAAAAACACTCACACACACACACCCGACCCCCCCCCCCCCCCCCACCCGCCACTGCCGCCCGCTGCCACTGCCCCCGACCCGCTGCCGCCGCCCCAGCCGTCGCCCGCCGCCCGCCTGACGCCGCCGACCGCCGGCCGCCCCTCCCGGCCCCTCCACCTCATCCTCCACTTCATCCTCTTCTTCATTCTCTTCTCCATCAATTCCAAGGAAAGGAAAAACCTAGGTAAACTTCTTCTCCTTTCCCAATCCTTGTTTTTTTTTCAATTCCAATTAGGTTAGAATACTAACAAAGTTGTTATTTTGCTATTGGGTTCAAATTAGGGTTTGTGGAGAATTCTAGGACATTCCCAACCCAAGGCAAGTCCTCCTCTCCTTCTTCTTCTCTAATCTTTTTCCATCTAGGTTAATATGAACCATTTAAATCATATTAAATTCTGAATTTTTTTTTTTATGATCATACAAAATTTTGTTAAGTTTTGGTAATACTAGGAAGTTGAATCTGTATAGATTAGTCTTTTAAAATCTGAATTTCATGTTACATATAATTTCTTCGTCTCATAATATTCTAGGTTGGAATAAAGTTAAGAAAATATCCCTAATCATGGTTTAAAATTAATTCTGAAATTTTGATAACATTTAACCCAATTTGAGAAATTTTAAAATGTTGCTATTTGATTCTAGTAGATGTTCAATTTTGATAGACATAGGTGAAATAATTAAAATCTGGCACTGGAACTATTATTGTTGACATATCACGGGTAAGTATGCACAATTAAAGGAAACGATTATGGACCGGAACTATTTGGACTTGAATTTCCATGAACACATAAACATACATGAACATGGGACTCTCCAATGGTAAGTCTGTCATAAATATTAGAACTGAACAACTGGACCGCACGCCGGGCAGGTAAAAATGCAAGGACCCTGCTTCTCTCTACTCACTAAGTATTTATTCAATTTTGTGTGTGTCCATAGTTAGAAATAATTTTCGTTCATTTTTCATTCTCCTGCTTCATGCATTTATTATAAAAGAGTTTCGTCTGATTTAAGTTTCGTTATTCTATCTAAATGATATATATATATGTGTAAAAGCTTTCGCCTAACAACTAGTGTAAATTGAGGTAAACGATTTTTTTTATATTGCTCTATCCTGATAAGCTGCAAAAACTACTAGCAAGCCGCGAACCGACTAATTGCCAAAAGAAAGGTAACTATTGCTTGCTCAGGTAAAAATCTCCAATCCCTTTTGTTCTTTTATTTGCGTGGTTCCGGTGTTGAGAGTTGCTCCACCGAAGGGGTCGGCGAGCCCATTTACTTATTTGCGTGGTTCCGGTGTTGAGAGTTGCTCCATCGAAGGGGTCGGCGAGCCCGTATTTTCTTTTACCATATATATATGCTTCTTGTAAATTTTCGGGGCTCATAAATACAAAGGAGATTCTGCCGAAATTTTTAAGAAATTTAGGAGATAGACAAATATCCGACTTTCGAAAATTTTTCTTGAAAATTTCTTATCTAAGGAAGCATTTGGGAGGGGAGAACAACTGAATATCCCTAGATATCCCGTAACATAAATAACAAAAAGCTGATCAGTATTTCGGAAATCTCGTAAATCAGTGCATCTAGTTTCGACTAGGGTGTACTAGTCCAAGGGAGGCTCTACATCTATCTGACAGTGACATCAATAGATGTCCTTTTTTAGCCCAAGGGAGGCTCGGAAATCACAGCCTGATCCCAGGTCAACGGGATTGTTCACGGGAAATATTTAGAGTATTATTCGGAGTATTGTTCTCAAAACTGCATTTCTTTCAAATCTTACTACAGAAAACAACGCTGCCTATTATAAATGGACAGTGTCCTTATTTGCTGAAGGAAGCAATTTCCTACTAAAAGCTCAAGGGAAGCTCGGAAATCTTATTATTCATGGAGTAGGACGTTGATTTCATTCATGTGTTACTAAAGCAGATATATATATTTATATATATACATAGCAGTGCAATTCGGCATACCTTGTTTCTTTTTTTTCAAAACTACATATTCATTTTTTGTTTAACTTTCACCGTTCTTGGCCGAGGACTTGCTCGTCGTTTTCTAAACGACCTAGTATTTGTTCACTAGGTGAAGAAGAAGAAGACGCCTCCGCCGAAGTATCGCCGCACTACAACGAGGAGTAAACTGTCTGGATTACCCACAGTTATGACCAGCAGTATCATTGTCATTTCGCAAATCTATTTTTGTAATAATCTGTAATAGAATTGTTGGAAAAGTTCCCTGTAATATTGCTACACTATATTTTAATACCAAGAAATTCCTTGTATTTTCCATTCTGCTGATGATTACGGGCGACAATCGCGAATTTCGACGCGTAGCCCGGGGATGTGTTATGACATCACCCGTCCATCCGGAAAGCGGGACGTGACACGTCTTTTAAGTGGTGGCCCATGCAGGTCAGCAAGAATGGAAAATCTAGATAGGACATAGGTTCGGATAAAACGTAGGTTCTAGAATCGTAGGGAGCACTATGAGTCCCAATCACACTCTAGGAATCCGTGAGAAGGAAGTATCAATAGTTAATAGATGATTACCTCTTTTCTAACCAACTGTTTAATCCTAGTAAATGGATAGTGACTCAAGAAATTCTTGATGTAGATTATGCCCCGATTCACACCCTTCGCGAGACTGAATAATGACAGTCATAGCATGGACGAGTATTATGCATTTGTGAAGAAGATGTGGAAAGTAGCGCCGAAGGGAATGATAGAAGCTTATGGAGTACACTACGAGATGAAATACCCAGTGGTGACAGATATCGTAGATGAAAGAAAGATATATTATAATACGGTACATTATTATGTACTAATCAAGGCAGAACCCTCCGAATGTCCGGAGAATGAACGTAACGGTACACTAGAAGAATGGAAGCAAGCATACCCAGATGCGAGGATCCTTAATATAAGACGTATGTGGATTTAGACCCCTAGGATGATGATGATGTATAAATATAGATATGTAAATATTAGATCCTTAATTATGTAAGGGATGTATGTGAATGTATGTAGTGAGATATGTAAATAAGTATTAGAACCCCAATATGTAGGAGGATCATGAATGTATGTAATATAAGAATGTATGTAGTAGGAACATGTTGTATAAATAATATGCTTTTCCTATATTCTATTCCTGGTAAATATTTTCTTAAGAATATTATGAATGTAGGTATGGATCTATTTATGCCAAGTTTGGAATGGGATGGGAGTGATTACACTTTATACTTATACCAGCGCTATGCCAGACTAATGTGGAACGCACCTGACTGGTACGATATCCATGTCTACCAAGTATTCTATGAAGTCATGCGTCCCATTATCAGGGACATTGAAGACGGAGCCGAAGTATATTATGAAAATACAACTTACTGCCTGCATGTCCGAGACCCAAACCGTATTTATATCGGACTACATGGATATGAGGGTACATTAGATGATTTTGAAAGACTCCATCCAGAAGTTGACATCCTCATTGAGGAAAGAATCCTCATCGAGGCCATAGAATAAGAAAAACCTAACCAATATATGTACAGTGAAGAAGGAATCTTTTTGTCTGCTGTGTGGTATTTTGAAATCGGCAGATATGTATATAAGAAGGGACAGTTAGAGATAGATACTATGTCACATTTTGGAGAGGTGGAGTGACAAAAGTAGATTAGATGAAAAGAATGTAAACAAATGTGAAGTTGAGAGTAGGGACCACATTTTGTAATACTCTCTTTTAATGAAATATATATATATATATATATATATATATATATATATATATATATATATATATATATATATATATATATATATATATATGGCTCTGCTGTACACCTTGTTATGAATGAACATTGTGAATATTCCCTGAGGAAATTGTGTCATTTATTTCAGGATATGGACAATCATACTCAATCAAACAATCCACCACCTCAAACATCAACTGAGCCAACCGTGGCTGACATGTTCCGATTGTTCCAGCAATTATTGGAATCCAATAGCCAACAGGCCAATGCTGCCCATGCAACAAATACCACGATACTAGAACAAATGCAGAATTCAAACAACACCAAGGATAAAACCCTAAAAGAGTTCAGGGATCTTAGGCCGCCCAAGTTTAAAGGGACTGAAAATGCGATGGAAGCAAGTCAATGGCTGAGGACCATTGAAGGTTTGATGAAGGCAGCCAAAGTTAAACCTGAGGACATGGTACCAGCAATCCGCATCCAGCTGGAAGACATTGCTGGATACTGGTGGAGCGCTGAGTACCCAGAAGATTCTGATGAGGACATGTCATGGACGGAGTTCAAGAAAAATTTGAACACCGATTCTATCCCAAGTCAGCGCGGATAGAATTAGAAAGACAATTCAACTATCTGAAACAAGGGAGACGTACAGTTGACGAGTACGTTGCGGAATTTTCCAGACTTAGTCGATTTGCCCCCAACATGATAGCAGACGAAGAAACAAAGATATCCAGGTTCGTAGAAGGACTTGGGACCCAACTGAAAAGTAGGGTCGCCTCTTATAGGTGCCGAACATTTTCAGAGGCAACAGAAGCCGCTCGAGACCAAGAAAGGATACTAAAAGAAGAACAACTTTTCCGGTCTCCACAACCTAAGAGGGCTTTTGAGGAGGGGGCATCCTCCAACAAGAATCATTGGCAGGGACCGCCTAAGCGTCCTCAGAATGGCAACCCAGACAGATCCGTAGTCTGTAATTACTGCCATAAACCAGGCCATAAGATAAATGTATGTAGAAAGAGATTGGGGCTCTGTTTGAAATGTGGTGCAGGTAATCATCCAACCAATCAATGCCCTCAAATGCCTGCAACTGGGGCAATCACACAAAACTTCAATCAAGGATACCGACCTCCAGTTCAAGGAAACCAACCTCGACCTATGATGCAGACACCAACATCACAAACAGGTATGGCTTATGGAAATCAGCACAGGCCGCCCTATGCACCTCAAGCATATCAATTTCAACAGGCACAACGGGCGGCTCAAGCCCAAAACAATAACAAAAAGAGGAATAAGCAAGGACAAGCATTTGTGATGGGAGCTGAAAATACAGATATCCCTGGAGAAGTAATTTCAGGTACTATTTTAATTTCTGCATATCCAGCATCAGTATTATTTGATTCCGGGGCTACCCATTCATTTATATCATCTTCTTTTATATCACAACGAGAAATAGAGTCACAACCTCTGCCTAAATCACTGAAAGTCCTCACCGGTAACGGAGTAGTGGAAGTCAGTCGGGTATATAGTAGGTGTCCCATAAAATTGGGTGGAAGAGCTTTTCGTACCCGGTTGCTCGTTTCCCAACAAGCAACTATGATATAATATTGGGTATGGATTGACTAACTGCAACATTAGCCAACATAGATTGCGGTCAGGGGAAAGTTTCCTTTCAACTCCCTGACGGAGAATCTTGTGAATTTGTAAGAGACCAGAATGAATTCAATGCAGAAGAATTAGAGAAATTTGAATTACCAGTACTGCTGCAAGGAGTGGCAGAACAAACCTTTCCAAGGGTAGTAGAAGAATTTAAGGACGTATTCCCAGAAGAATTGCCAGGGCTACCCCCAGATAGAGCTGTAGAATTCTTTATAGATCTGATACCTGGAGCTGCACCCATAGCCAAAAAGATATACCCAATGAACAAGGAGGAGCTGACTGAGTTAAACAAACAAATAAAAGAATTATTATCCAAAGGATTTATTCAGCCTAGCGCTTCGCCATGGGGTGCACCAGTATTATTTGTGAAAAAGAAAGATGGTACCCTACGCCTAGTAATTGATTATAGGGCCTTGAATGAGGTTACCATCAAAAATAAATATCCCTTACCTAGGATCGATCAATTGTTCGATCAGTTAGGAGAGGCAAGGGTATTTTCAAAAATTGATTGAGATCCGGATATCATCAAGTGAAGGTAAAGAAGGAAGATATTCCAAGACTGCATTTAGGACTCGGTATGGGCATTACGAATTCTTAGTTATGCCATTCGGGTTGACAAATGCACCAGCTATATTTATGGACCTGATGAATCGAGTATTTTAACCAATATCTGGATAAGTTCGTGATTGTATTCATTGATGACATTCTTATATACTCCAAAAGTGAAGAGGAGCATGAAAAAACACTTGAGGATAGTGTTGCAAACTCTGCGGGAAGAACAATTATATGCCAAACTTAGCAATGTGAATTTTGGCTGGATCAAATACTATTTCTAGGGCATATTGTCAGTGGAGAAGGCATCTCGGTAGATCCGAAGAAGGTGGAAGCAGTTAAGTCTTGGCCGACACCCAAGTCCGTAGCAGAAATCAGAAGTTTCTTAGGATTGGCTGGTTATTACCGAAGATTCGTAGAGAATTTTTCCAGAATTGCAGAACCTTTAACCCGCCTCACTCGGAAGGAAGAAAAGTTTAACTGGACAGAGAAATGTCAGCAGCATTTGACGAATTAAAGAAAAGATTAATTTCAGCCCCAATACTGGCATTACCATCTGGTTCGGGTGGATATGAGATATATAGTGATGCATCAGGAAAGGGTCTAGGATGTGTACTGATGCAGCACGGAAGAGTCATAGCATATGCGTCCCGACAATTAAAGACACATGAAAGAAATTATCCAACTCATGATCTCGAACTTGCAGCAGTGGTGTTTGCACTCAAGTTATGGAGACACTATTTATACGGAGAAAGAATCAAAATATACACAGACCACAAGAGCTTAAAGTATGTCTTCACACAAAAGGAGATCAATATGAGGCAAAGAAGATGGTTGGAGTTACTGAAGGATTTTGATATGGAGCTAACATATCACCCAGGCAAGGCTAATAAAGTGGCCGATGCCTTGAGTAGAAGACCTGAAGCTTTCTTTCTAAATACACCCAAGGAGATCCTTGAGGATTTGAGGAAAATGGAAATTGAAGTAATATGCCCGATAACCGAAGGGATATGGCAAAACTTACAAGTGCAATCCTCCTTAATAGATAGAATTAAGGAAGCCCAACAAAGTGATCCAAAACTTCAGAAAATTTGGAAACAAACAGAAGCAGGGCTCCAGACCGGGATAAGGAAGCACCCGACGGATCGCTAAGATTCGGAGATCGGTTATGTGTGCCCAGTGGAGATTTAAGAACGGAGGTCATGACAGAAGCCCATAACTCACAATATTCTATTCATCCGGGCAGCACAAAAATGTATAAAGATTTGAAACAGACATTTTGGTGGCACGGGATGAAGAGAGAAGTCGCCAGATTCGTATCCAGATGTCTCGTCTGTCAACAAGTGAAAGCAGAGCATCAAGGACAGCCGGACTTCTTCAGCCATTGCCCATACCAGAATGGAAGTGGGAGCATCTCACAATGAATTTTGTGACAGGACTGCCTAGGACCCAAAGGGATAATAATGCTATTTGGGTCATTGTAGATAGACTTACGAAGTCCGCTCGTTTTCTCTCCCTTTTCGAGTTGGACAGTCAACAGAGGTACTGGCAGAAATGTACATGAAACAGATTGTCAGTCAGCATGGAGTACCAGTGAGTATAGTATCGGAGAGAGATACCCGTTTACCTCGCACTTCTGGAAAAGCTTGCAAGAAAATCTTGGCACTCAATTAAAATTTAGCTCCGCCTACCACCCCCAAACAGACGGCCAGTCTGAAAGAACCATTCAGACACTAGAAGACATGCTGAGAGCTTGTACTTTAGATTTGGAGGAGCATGAGATGATCATCTACATCTGGTGGAATTTTCATATAACAACAGTTATCACGATAGTATCAAAATGGCCCCTTTTGAAGCACTATATGGTAGAAAATGCAGATCGCCGGTATGTTGGACCGACGTAGGAGAAAGACAATTGTTAGGGCCAGAACTGGTGACACAAACTGTGGACATAGTCAAGACAATAAGAAGTCACCTGCAAGCAGCTCAGGATAGACAAAAGATGTGGGCTGATAAGCATCGAAGAATACTGGAATTTTAACCCGGAGACCATGTTTTTCTGAAGATTTTACCAACCAAGGGAACCATCAGATTTGGGACCAGAGAAAAACTGAGTCCGAGATACATTGGACCCTTCGACATATTGGAAAAAGTAGGGAATGTATCATATCGACTTGCTTTAACCCCCAACACTAGAGGGAGTTCACAATGTATTCCATGTTTCCCAATTACGAAGATATGTGTCGGATCCGAGCCATATACTCGACCATTCAGAAATCACCGTTGGGCCTACACTACAGATAGAACAGAAACCCGTTGGGATCTTGGATCGAAGAGAGAAGGTACTCCGCAATCGGATCATTCCATTAGTACGAGTCGCATGGAGCAGGAATTCGCCTGGAGATTCAACTTGGGAGAAGGAAGAAGATATGCGGAAACAATATCCGTATCTATTTCCTAAGTCAGGTCAGTAATCATACCGCTACCCTAGTTATTTCAAATTCCGAGGACGGAATTTTTCTAAGGAGAGTAGACTTGTAATACTCTTATATTATTATTATTATTATTATTATTATTATTATTATTATTATTATTATTATTATTATTATTATTATTTTGTTTCAAAAAAAAAAATTTATAATAAATGAAGAAGAATGGAGAAGGAGAGGTGTCCCCATGTATTTAATGGGGGGGGGGATACCTCACCCTCCCTCTTTCCCTATGAAAACACAACACCCCCCACACAAAACCACACACACACAAAAAACCCCAACATCACAGCACCCCTCTCCCCCTCTATATAAACACACACCCAAGGAAAGAAGAAAGAGAAAAAAAAAAACAAAAACACTCACACACACACACCCGACCCCCCCCCCCCCCAACCGCCACTGCCGCCCGCTGCCACTGCCCCCGACCCGCTGCCGCCGCCCCAGCCGTCGCCCGCAGCCCGCCTGACGCCGCCGACCGCCGGCCGCCCCTCCCGGCCACCTCCACCTCATCCTCCACTTCATCCTCTTCTTCATTCTCTTCTCCATCAATTCCAAGGAAAGGAAAAACCTAGGTAAACTTCTTCTCCTTTTCCAATCCTTGTTTTTTTTCCAATTCCAATTAGGTTAGAATACTAACAAAGTTGTTATTTTGCTATTGGGTTCAAATTAGGGTTTGTGGAGAATTCTAGGACATTTCCAACCCAAGGCAAGTCCTCCTCTCCTTCTTCTTCTCTAATCTTTTTCCATCTAGGTTAATATGAACCATTTAAATCACATTAAATTCTGAATTTTTTTTTTATGATCATACAAAATTTTGTTAAGTTTTGGTAATACTAGGAAGTTGAATCTGTATAGGTTAGTCTTTTAAAATCTGAATTTCATGTTACATATAAATTTCTTCGTCTCATAATATTCTAGGTTGGAATAAAAGTTGAGGAAATATCCCTAATCATGGTTTAATTAAATTCTGAAATTTTGATAACATTTAACCCAATTTGAGAAAGATGTTCAATTTTGATAGACATAGGTGAAAGAATTAAAATCTGGCACTGGAACTATTATTGCTGACATATCACGGGTAAGTATGCACAATTAAAGGAAACGATTATGGACCGGAACTATTTGGACTTGAATTTCCATGAACACATAAACATACATGAACATGGGACTCTCCAATGGTAAGTCTGTCATAAATATTGGAACTGAACAACTGGACCGCACGCCGGGCAGGTAAAATGCAAGGACCCTGCTTCTCTCTACTCACCAAGTATTTATTCAATTTTTTGTATGTGTCCATAGTTAGAAATAATTTTCGTTCATTTTTCATTCTCCTGCTTCATGCATTTATTATAAAAGAGTTTCGTCTGATTTAAGTTTCGTTATTCTATCTAAATGATATATATATATATATATATATATATATATATATATATATATATATATATATATATGTAAAAGCTTTCGCCTAACAACTAGTGTAAATTGAGGTAAACGATTTTTTTTATATTGCTCTATCCTGATAAGCTGCAAAAACTACTAGCAAGCCGCGAACCGACTAATTGCCAAAAGAAAGGTAACTATTGCTTGCTCAGGTAAAAATCTCCAATCCCTTTTGTTCTTTATTTGCGTGGTTCCGGTGTTGAGAGTTGCTCCACCGAAGGGGTCGGCGAGCCCATTTAGTTATTTGCGTGGTTCCGGTGTTGAGAGTTGCTCCACCGAAGGGGTCGGCGAGCCCGTATTTTCTTTTACCATATATATATGCTTCTTGTAAATTTTCGGGGCTCCTAAATACAAAGGAGACTCTACCGAAATTTTTAAGAAATTTAGGAGATAGACAAATATCCGACTTTCGGAAATTTTTCTTGAAAATTTCTTATCTAAGGAAGCATTTGGGAGGGGAGAACAACTGAATATCCCTAGATATCCCGTAACATAAATAACAAAAAGCTGATCAGTATTTCGGAAATCTCGTAAATCAGTGCATCTAGTTTCGACTAGGGTGTACTAGCCCAAGGGAGGCTCTACATCTATCTGACAGTAACATCAATAGATGTCCTTTTTTTAGCCCAAGGGAGGCTCGGAAATCACAGCCTGATCCCAGGTCAACGGGATTGTTCACGGGAAATATTTAGAGGATTATTCGGAGTATTGTTCTCAAAACTGCATTTCTTTTCAAATTTTACTCCAGAAAACAACGCTGCCTATTATAAATGGGCAGTGTCCTTATTTGCTCAAGGAAGCAATTTCCTACTAAAAGCTCAAGGGAAGCTCGAAAATCTTATTATTCATGGAGTAGGACGTTGATTTCATTCATGTGTTACTAAAGCAGATATATATATTTATATATATACATAGCAGTGCAATTTGGCATACCTTGTTTCTTTTTTTCAAAACTACATATTCATTTTTTTGTTTAACTTTCACCGTTCTTGGCCGAGGACTTGCTCGTCGTTTTCTAAACGACCTAGTATTTGTTCACTAGGTGAAGAAGAAGAAGACGCCTCCGCCGAAGTATCGCCGCACTACAACGAGGAGTAAACTGTCTGGATTACCCACAGTTATGACCAGCAGTATCGTTGTCATTTCGCAAATCTATTTTGTAATAATCTGTAATAGAATTGTTGGAAAAGTTCCATGTAATATTGCTATACTATATTTTAATACCAAGAAATTCCTTGTATTTTCCATTCTACTGATGATTACGGGCGACAATCGCGAATTTCGGCGCGTAGCCTGGGGATGTGTTATGACGTCACCCGTCCATCCGGAAAGCGGGACATGACACGTCTTTTAAGGGTTGTGTCCGATACGTGTCTGACACGTCTCAATTTCCATTTTTAGTGTCCGTGCATGATTCGTAGGATGTAACTAGGCTCTATTAAGGTTGTACTTGGAGTGATGCTTGCTTACTAGAGCTAGTTGTTATTGGACGTCTTGTGGTCATACAGAGAGCTATAAGGGCTGTCCGCGAAATCGGAGGAACTTGCGAGCAATCAAACGGTAGACAAAAGGAGTGTATCAGGGGTGACATACTGCCGATATGCTTCTCAGTGTCAAAATCGTCCAATAAGTTTTGTGCATAATTTAGTACTCACTACAATATACCACCGGTTAGATTTCAAGTTATGTTTTAACAGTCCAAATCGCTTATGGCTTAGGTCAAGTTTGAGAGTCATACTTAAAGTTCTCTAACAATCTCTAAAGAAGGTTGGAAGGTTGCTTGATGCCATTGAATGCTGAGAGCTATCATGGTGTGCTTAGGATTTTTTCTAAGTGGATTAAAGGAGTCTTCAAGAGTGAGAAGAAGAGAGCTCGTCATAGACCTCGTAAGGAGAGGGTTGCTCATTGCGGTTTGCGTGTAATTCTTTGTAAGGTTCTCTTAATTGATTCAATAAAGTATTCCCCCCCGCCCCGCGGAGTAGGTTGATCTTGGCCAGACCCGTTAATTCCTTGTGTTCTTGTCGTTTCTATTTTTCGGTTATAATTGTGCTTTGTTGTTCTTATCATCGTTATGATATTGTTTGTGCGTCGCTTCCGCATATGCACACAAATTGTACGTATAATGGATGTGTAGTTAGTCTAGACAATTAGGTACATGCCCCCTGTTTCTTTAGTTGTCTTCCCCCTATTGTCTCCATTGTTGGACTGTAATAATCTAATGGCTGATGAGCAATAAGGATGCTGGAAAGTAGGACCGGAATTCTGTTTTTGCTAGAATTCCAATCCTCAAGGACAGGAAACCCAATCTGTCGCTTTTGATTGGTACATTTAGGGTTCCTATGACATGAGAAGTACCAGAATTATAATCCTCAGAGATGGAATTCCATTTGAGGCATAAGTTTTAGTCAATGAGGCATCAGTTTTAATCAACGTTTTAAGTATCGGCTAAAATTGATACCTCCAACTCTACACAACTGACCAATCCAAACCCTACATAATGCCCCCTTAACACATAAAGTGGCAAAACCGACACTCATCAGAAGGATTGGAAACTGATTCTGAGATTCATACTTCGAACCTTCGGACTTGTAGCTATAAGGCAGGTGTATTCCTTAGAATTATTATGAGTTGAATGTTGAAACCCTAATTTTGAGCCATTTTTGTCTTCCTTCTCTAAATTAATCATACTTCCATAATGAATCTGATAAACAAGGAAGATATGTCCTTTTAACTTTAAGGGATCACAAAGACCTTGAATCGGACTAATCTGCTGCTCCGTCTATCAAAACGTGACAACAACTAGTATATATACGATTCTAAGTGTCACAAAGTAGCAACAAGACGACGACGACAACAACAACAACAAAATCTTTATCCCATATTTCTGGGATTGGATGTTTGAATCCTCTTCTTCCATTTGGCTTTGTTAAGGGCCCTTATTTCTGAAAAGCTATCAAGGTCCATATCCTTAATGCTTCAAGCCATGTTAGTCTAGGCCTACTTCTAGGCCTAGCGGCTCCATTAACTACTATATTATTACTCCTCCTTACGTGAGTATATATTAGTCTGCGTTGCACATGTCCAAACTATCTAAGTCGATTTTTCTTCATTTTGTTCTCGATTGACACCACCTCTAAGTATCCACAAATACACTAATTTTTTTTCTTATCCTTTAATGTACTGACACTCATTTTTTATCCTACCACAAAGTAGAAAGAAGATTGATTTTTTTATTTTTTCATTATGTTTAGGAAATATTATGACAGTGAAATAATTCACTAAATTATAATATATTAGAGAATGGTTATTAAATCTATACAACAATATGTTAAAAGTGTTACATAATGTGCTAAAATAGAACTTTTGCTTCCAAAGGGGTTTGAATACCTTGATGGTGTCAAAATATATGTTCTATCCATGAGCGACAAAATGACGTCCCTATAGAAATGCATGTTGAATATTATTAATATTAACCCTCAACCCTCGTAAATGCTATCGAGTTTTGGTGCAAGTGGCTGGGGCTTTAACAATGTAAATATATAATTAAATTGCAATAGATGGGGATCAACCCAACAAACTAAGAAATAGAAAAGCAATGCAACACCAATAGACTAATATGTCTATCTTCTTTAAAGGTTTGAAGAAACTTTAAGGAGCAAATCTCAATGAAATTTTACTAAGTAGCGAAAGTGAACTAGTAAAGTTCAAGACGATTTTTTTATTGAAAAATTGCATAATATAAACTTTTAAAATTATAATTTTGAACTAAATATTTAAAAAGTTAATATTGACTGTTTTACCAATTCGAATTAACAATTGTAAAAATTGTAATATGCAAGACAATCCATCTGGCCTGTTTTAACCTGCTGGGTATTCCATTTCTCTTGAGAAGTGGCAAAGCTATCGTAGGGAAATGGCAATCCATATATTATTTTGAGCATCTTGTTTTCACTCCACCAAATTAGCTACTATGCTTTCACTCTACCAAATTAGCTACTATGCTTTCACTCCACCAAATTAGCTACTATGCTGTTGTTGGTTGTGACCTCGAATAGTGATCTATCCTCGATCTTCATTAGTAAGATGCAACCGAATTTAGTATCTCCATCTTTCATGGTTTTAAAGAACGAGCAGTCCACTCACTTATTATGTCTTCCCTTGTAGTCTGTAAGGAACTTGTGGAATCATACGATATTGCAGAAAAAGATGGATAACTTAGCAGAACCACTGATTGTTTTTTAGCATAACAGGATAGGGCACAAGCAAGAAACAGACCACATAAATAAGGAAATAAAATATTTACTTGTTCAACAATATGTGGAAAATGCCTACCTCCATAAGCCAGACAGGGACATATTCCTATTCCACTGATAAATATATTACTCAAACAAAGTCACCTGTCTAACACTAGTCATTATCCCGACATTTGGTCCAAACTTCCGTACCGTTATTTATCAAAATTCTCTCATTCTGCTCCCTTAGATCTGTGAAAATATAGCCACAAGGTTCATTAAATAATCGTCATAAGTCTTCCCAAATAGGATATTTCCAGGATTGCCTTTAAGATTAGTTTGGGGATATAGGCTGCCTGCCAGCTTTACTGGACTCCAATGGACAGTCTTCTAACATGAGATTGGCTGTCCATAACATATGTACTGGGGGCCTAGCAATGTTCTTAAATTACCTGCCAACCATGTTGCACGGACACGGATACATAGAAGGCAAGATACGGACATCTGATACAGTCATTTTCAAATAGGTACACTACAATCACCTATGTTGCATGAATACAAGACAGGATATGAGTATGGACATGATAAGCACAAGGGACACCATTTTTTCCATGTCCATGCAAGATAGCCTGCCAACTTTATTGGGTACCAGTGACTGATTATGGTACTGCAACCTCTCATGCTTGGGAGGCCAAATGCAGAATTAGTGGCTGCTCCTATTGTGGATTCCTTCAACCCCCGCTTCGCTCGTATACCTCTCTATCAGCTTAGGTAGCTGTAGCAACTTGATCAGGCTAGTGAAATTAAACTATACACGAGAAATCTCCAAATTAGCTCTAATATCAAGCTATTAGAGCATCATTAGTAGATGGTGCCCAAAATTTCATCTTGAGGCCCAAAATTTTGAAATAAAGGTAAATGTAGAATGGGTTGGGTATGTATGGGAATAGTAGAAAATGATAAAATGATCTTTGGTCCCAAAAATTGTGTGGTCAATAATTAATGTGGGTAAAAAATAATGTAAATCTAGAATTGGCTCCAAATTGGGACTTACTATTCTACAAAGTGATTTTCTACATTCTAAATCTAGAAATTCTTAGGCCCAACCTTTAGCTCCTATGGGTGGGTTGGGCCTGAAAATCTAGAAATTGAAATATATGATGGGTCGTACTATTCTACAAAATGAGCTCCTACATTCCTAGAAATTGGGATGGGCCTTACAAATGATGCTCTTACCGAACCATTCTGATCTGTATATCATCTGCCTTCTGAATATGGCTTTCAAGGAGATTGGAGTTGTACCGAAGACTCCGAGGAGATTGTGTTGCGACAACAAGGCTGCAACCAGTATTCAAGTGATCAACGACAACATGATCGTACTCGTCACATCAAAATCAATAGACACTTCATCACGAAGTGTCTCACTTATGTTACTTTGGAAACTTAGCTTGCAGATGTGCTAACCAAAGGACTATTCAATGCTAAGTTTCAAGTTTGTTATCCAAATTGAGCATGATTGACATCCATGCTACACTTGAGGGAGAGTGTAGACAAACCGGTTATTGACCAAGTCATGGTTGGTTCTCGACTTATGGACCAACTCTATATCTTTCCATAATTTGGACTAATTGACCAAATCTAATATTTCCAAAATTTGGATTGTAATAAGCCTATACATAGGCTATGTATCTCTAATTTTTTGTCAATGAAAAAAAAAAAACAAAACCCTAATCTATTGGTGCGTCTTTTCAATTGTCTTCTTGTTCTCCTAAACATTGATAAACTATATGTGTCTTCACTAAGGAAATTAATGTCTCTTATACTTGCTTTATAATTTGGTGAACCATTTTGTTTCCTAACCTCGCAGTTAGGTTTTTATTGAGCACTGTATATTTGTCCGTTGTGTGGTCAAAGTAACGAGTCATGAGCTGAACCCATTCAATAAATGATTGGTGGACTCCCCATCTTAACAACATGCACTTTTCTCATGCTTCATAAAACATTTCTTAGTACTTTTGTGATGAATTATTGATATATTGTTCTACTGGTTTCATAATTCACTCTATCTAATCCAGTCTCTGTTCTTTAGTTCTCGTAGTTGCTGGGGCTGTCAGATAACTGATGCAGGACTTTACCAGATCTCTTTAGCTAAATGTGTCAGCAGCCTTACATCCATATCCTTGTGGGGTATGGCAGGAATCACTGACAAGGGTGTGATTCAACTGGTATCAACTTTTCTTTAGTACTTGAAAACTATAATTGTTTATATACTTTGTCATTTGGACGATTTTTGTTGTGTGGAGAGCAAAACACATAAAATCAACTCTACTAAAAACATTGTGACCCTTTTTGTTGTATGTGAAGAATTGAACCAGATCTAGGTTGCTAACGAAAAATGTCATGTACAAGAACTTATTGATCTATAGGATGTAGATACGAGTAGTTTTGGGGATTTTCAAACATTTTCTTCAAACTTATTTTAGGGACAGGTCACAGAAGGGCTTCCTTCTAGCAAATCTATAAAGTTAACAAGTAGAAGGCATCCAAATGAAGTTTGTGTTCAGGGGAATTAAGCAAACTTTGGTTTCTATCATTGAAGATTAATGGAAATCATTTTCCTACCACTTCCAATGCTTTTGGGAGTAAATTTTATATAGTATATGAAAAAGGAGACTGTGTATGATAGTGTGACAAACTTCCATTAGGCTTTAAAAATAAGTGGTAATGAATGACAGACCCTTGCTTGCTGTTACGGCAGCCAAAGGTTGACATGCATGTCAATAGAAACACATCCCCTAATATCTGAATCAAGCAAAATCTATAATGTATTTGAACTGTAGTATATAGATAGTCACTGAATCTTATTATTTGAGGTTAGGAGAATCAGACACCTTTTACTGGTGTCTGACACTGACACCAGTATATCCAAACATCATACATTTAAAGCTTTGAGTTTTTAAGCAGATCATGAGTTGTGGCACGTCCCTTCACAATCATATATAGACATTAGAGATAGAGAGCCAAAAATCAAATTGCTTCCTCTTCACAACACGGCTACCATTTTATCCATCCCTGGCTTGAATTTTGTTATAATTAAAATGATAACTTGATGAAAATATTTCCGTATTGTGGCTCTTTTTCCCTTCTCCTTTTGCAGGCTCCAGTGACAAGAAAGCTTTCTCAGTTAATATTTGTATTGAGAACTTACCTTCTGCCCCTTTTTCAACAGATTTCAAAGACTACTTCCTTACAACACCTTAATATTGGTGGTACATTCGTCACTGATGAATCTTTATATGCAATAACGAAAAATTGCCCACATCTAAAGGTAGCTTTCCAAGATGTATAAAGTTAACTGAAAATGCTTTTGGGTTTACGTTTTCAATTATGCTCCAATTTGACATGCTTTGAACTAAAATAGCTGTTTCAGTTTGCAATAACACTGCTGCTCTCTAATTTTGTACCATCGAATGGCATCAGATTCATGTCATGTTAAAACTTTAAACTACTGAACCTACTTTCTTGTATTGTGCCATCGTAATGGTTAGGATATTCTGAAAGTTATTGGAGATCTTCATATAGCCAGAGTAGTAACCGAAAATTTGTATCCCCTAGTGAAGTTTACTCGAGTTATTACTGCTTTGGTCAATGCTGAAACTCTGTACACTCGAATTCCTGATATCTGTTTAGCCTAATCTTACCACTAACGGAACAAATGAGTGTCTTGTTCAAAACATATAAACAATGTTAAATTGGTGAGCATAAACATGTGTAATGTGCAGTTTGAGATATCAAGTATCAACATGTCTAGTTTCAAGTATGTGGGGGAGCTCTGTGACTGCTGCAGTAGCAACATTGAGTCTTGAGGGACATTTCTCCACCCAAGGGTGGATTTGCTGGCAAGCAGACCAGGGTGGAGGGTGGGTTGGCGGCTCTGAATTTTGGACACCTGCTGACCTTCTAATGCAAATAGGATTGGAAGAATTGCAGGCAGAGAGAAAAAGAGAGGACAAAATCTGGTTAGGGAACTTGTCCTGTTGGACTAGGTAAGGAAGTGAGTACCACTTGCCCTTGTAGATTCCATCAGTTGAATAAGATTGTTTGATTGTGGTCGCTGTGGTAACTTTGGTTGGTGCCAGATGGAGCTGGATCTGATCTGGTACGAGGGAACAGTATTTAGTCGAAACTTGTAGGAAGATCAAAATTGCTGCCTTCTCTTCAATCTGTCACTGATTTTCCTATCCTCCAGTGGCTGCAAAATGACCACATTTAGAGCTGGAGGTGTGAGTGTGAAAGATTTGGGGAGTTCTAAAGCTTGTGAAGTCACTATAAGAAGAGACTTGCTGGTTCAGCATCATATTATCTGTGTTGATTGGATCATAACAATGGTGTCAACTGGCATCGGTGATGATTGAATCTTTGAGTGGAAGCATGGAAAGAGATGAGATTCATGGGTGCGTTTTATTCTTGTATCTTCTCGTTCAACCTTTTAAAAGAGACTCTTGGGACTCTTTCGGGTAACCTTTCGAGACGTCAGACGAGGCATCCCAAGAAAGTCATGGGACTTGTTTAATTAAAACATAGGCCTACGATGTGTATCTTTTCTTGATTGGGAGTACGATTTTAATGTCCCATGTGAAAAACTTACGTCCAATAGGAGTTTACCACTGCGAACAATTTATTCTAACGAGTCCCACTTTCTTCCACTGGTAACACTATTAGCTCTTCATCAGCTGCCACTCAAAAGTAGGATTTTAGCAGCTAATTCGGAAGGAGCATTGTTGTGTCTTCCTCCAGCTTTGCTGTAACCTTCCCATACAAAAGTGTGGTCACAATATGCTCATTCAGAGAGGTAAGCGAGGTAAGAAGCGACATAGCCTTATCTTCTTTCTCCACTTTTGAACCAACCTCCATCTTTGAATCAACGGTGTGAAATTGGTTCAAGAGTCTACTGAACACGTTCAATTTTTTTGACAAAATTTCACATTGCTTCGTCTTCAAGCCATTAAGTTGCTGTTTCAGATATAGCAATGTTGTGTCAGACCACCACATATGGCCTCTCCAACTTTTTCCTAAGCCACACTTTAGTGTCCTCCTCTATGATGTTGAGAATATCATTGGCCAAGCACAACTTGGTGGAATCCTCATCTCCATCTCCCACTATTTATCTTTCATCGACTACGACTTTCTTTGTCAGAGCCCAACCAGGATTCTGGTTCACTTGGACCGAAATTCGGACATAATGTCAATTCAGACATCTTCACCTAGCCAGACTAGATAAATCCAGTCATTCTGACCAGAAATTCGTCTAGCATGGAGGTCATGAGATAACACAACTACATCTGCTGTTGAGAATCAATAAGGGACTTTTAGTCCCACATCGGAATTTGTAGTATGTAGAGGAGCTAGACTCCCTATAAGTAGTGAAGTAGTCCATCAATAAAATTCATCCTAACTATTATTTTCTACATGGTATCAGAGCCATAACTCTCTCTCTCTCTCTCCACACACAAAAAAAAAAAAAAAAAAAAAAAAAATTTTACCCCCCTCCCGGAGCAGCCCCCCCACCCCCCCCCCCCCCCCCCCCCCCCCCCCCCGACCCCCCTTTCCCCCCCCCCCCTCCCGGAGCAGCCCCCCTTCCCCCCCCCCCCCCGACACCCCTTTCCCCCCCACCCGCTGACCCGCGCCCCCCCCCCCCCCCCCCCCCCCCCCGCTGACCCGCCGGCCCCCTTCCCCCCCTCCAGCCCCGCCCCCCCCCCCCCCTTTACTGCTGCTACAGCACCCTTTTTAGGGTTTTCTTTTTGTTGTTTCAAAAAAAAAAAAAAAAAAAAATACAAAAAAAAAAAACACAGATTTCTTCTCTTTAGAAGATCTCTGTAGTTGCCTCGAGAATCAGAGTTCCTTCTCTTTAGAAGATCTCTGTAGTTGCCTTCGAGAATTAGTACCTTCTTTTAGAAGCTCTGCTACGAATACGAAATCTCTTTAGATCTTCGTATCTCAGAAACGTTGTCTTTACAATCGTTTCTGCACGGCTGGTATACCTCTGGTTTGTCTCATGCAAGGAGACACAACTACGTTGGTTATCCTTGAGCCGTCCGAACGCGTTATCATGACGCGGTTCTAGTTGGTCGTATAAACTACGACATATCAGTGAGGGATCTCGTTTTGTTGTTTTCCCCCCGGTAGCTGACTAAGACGAAGACGACTCCAAAGAAGACGACTCCGGAAACAACACCTCACTGATTGCAGTTGCAGAAGTCATGGATTCCATCTATGAGAAGTTGACAGCAGAAGAAATGAAGGCCCTGGTCGAGGATCTCCTGACCAAGAGATTACCGGAGGCGACCCCACGCGTGACCCATACTGATGTGGATCCGTCACCGTACAAAATGGGAAAGTTGGACAAGCTGGAGACGAAGTTGGAAGGCACGACCAACTACTTGAAATGGTCGCGGCAGGCGATGCGGACGCTGAAGGGACGTGGCTTGGTTGGTTATGTTGATGGCCACACTACGGCCCCTGTCGATCACTCCTCGAAGGAGTTTACTGTATGGGACATTGTCAACAATGTCGTGGCTGGTTGGTTGACAGCCTCTTTGACCGACCAAGTGTCGGGTAACGTTGAAGCAATGGAGGGAGCTGCTGATATCTGGAGAACGTTGAAGGACATGTACTCCGGTTCGGGTAACCCCATGCGAGTCTTCCAACTGCAGGATGAGCTCGATAGGGTAATCCAAGACGATCGTACCATCTCTGAGTACGCTGCCTTTTGAAGAAGTACTGGTCTGATCTTGACCATTATGATCCTCTTGGCATGGAGGATGCTCAGGTTGAACCGACTTTTGCCAAATATTTCCAGAAATTTCTGGATTATATTTCGCGGCAACGGATGATGAAGTTTTTGAAGGAGCTCAACCCAGCGTTTGAGCAACGGCGGAATGTCCTTCTCGCACAACCGACGCTGCCAACATTAGAGGACGCCATAGCTGCCATGGCACAAGAAGAAGCACGGTTGAAGCTGATGCCTACCAAGGGTATCTCCCAGGGGGTGCAGGCCGGAGTTGACACATCTGCTCTTGCCACTTTCACACAGCCTCCTTCTACGGGAGGCGTTTGCGACAACTGTGGTGACACAGGGCATTACATCCGCTTTTGCCCAAAACCGACACGGACTCCCTCGAATGGTCGGGGTCGTGGTCGCGGTGGACGACGAGGTGGTCGAGGCAGCTACGGTGGTGGAAGGGGCACTTACTCTGGAGGCAATAAGGCGCATCTGGCGGATGAAGGTGGGGACAATCAGCTGGCGGACATCACTCCATTTGAGAGGGACGTTCTCGAGAAGATGCGCGGCTCAAAGCTTGGTTCTGGTGAAAGACAAGTCATTCCTGGGGCGCCGTCCGCTACAGGAGATTACTGCACTTCTCCCAAACCAGTGCCGGTATACCTCCGCGTGCTCTTGCATCTGTCTCTCAGCCAGCTTGGATTATGGACTCTGGGGCATCTTGCCATGTCACGGAGTCCCGAGGAGAGTTCCGGGAATACTCTCCTCTAACGCCGCCAGAAAGCATTCAGACTGCTGATGGTACCTACAGGCCGGTTACGGGTAAAGGCACTGTTGATTGCACTCCTTCCATCACTCTATCTAATGTCTTACATGTTCCTTCCTTTCCTGTCAATCTTATTTCCATTAGCGCCATTATCCTTGATCTAAACTGTATTGTTTCCTTTGATATTCCTAAGGTAACTTTTCAGGAGAAGGGAACGGGGAGACGACTAGGCACTGGCACATGGCATAAGGGTCTATGGTACTTGGACAGGAACGGTCTGGATAGAGCACTGGCATCTTTGGTTGCAGCCGCCCAACCGGAAGTCCGAAGTCGAAGTGTCGAAGCCGAGCTGCTCCTCCAACATCAGCGTGTAGGACATTCTTCTTTTCCAGTTATTGGTCGACTGTATCCGTCATTATATCAAAAAGCAAATAAAGAGATGTTAGTTTGTGATTCTTGTGAGTTGGAGAAACATACCAGAAGCTCCTATGTGCATTCTGGACATCGATGTTCTGCTGCTTTTGATATGATTCATTCCGATGTGTGGGGCCCTTGTCCTACAAACGGTGTTAACGGTTATAGATGGTTTGTTACTTTTATTGACTGCTCTACCCGCGTAACGTGGGTCTACCTGCTGAAGAATAAAAGTGATGTTTTCGAGGCATTTCAAAGCTTCCATCAACGGGTGCGGACACAGTATAATGCTCGTGTTAAGTGTTTCCGGTCGGATAATGGGACGGAATATACCCATAAGAGGTTTGCTGCGTATTTATCCTCTCATGGTATACTGCATCAAACCTCTTGTGCTTATACACCGGCTCAAAATGGTGTTGCCGAGCGAAATAATAGGCACCTGCTGGAGGTGGCTCGGACAATGATGCTGGCTATGAATGTCCCTAAATTTTTGTGGGGGCAGGCTGTCTTGACAGCCTCTTATCTCATCAACAGGATGCCCTCTCAATTACTGGACTGGAAGATGCCTTTGGAAATGCTCACGGGGACAACTGCGTACACCGTTCCTCCGAAAGTATTTGGTTGTGTATGCTTCGTCCACGATAACAGGCCTGGTGTTGGTAAGCTGGATCCTCGAGCACTTAAGTGTATCTTTGTTGGGTACACCGGGACACAGAAGGGTTACGTATGCTGGAACCCGGTTGAACGGAAGCTGTTTGTAAGCATGGACGTTACATTCAGAGAGCTGGAACCTTATTATGGTTCGGACGAAGGTTCTGCGTTTGGGAATACGCCTCACACAGCGGGTGTTAGACGTGAGGGGGAGGTAGTACGCCCAAACGTCGTTGTCGGATCGGTACCTTGTCCTGTCGTGACAGACTGGCAGAAAGGGGGAGACAACATCACTGATACTGATACGGAGGATGAAGAAGACAATACGTACATTACGCAGGGGGAGAAGCAGACAAGGGAAAAGGAGCTCCAAGTTTACAGAAGAAGACAGCAGAGGTCCAGTACTGTGCCGTACCCTGTGCCTATAGTGCCAAGTCCCTCGTCTACTCCTGCCCCGACTCCTGAAGATGTTACTCCCGCACCGGATCGCTCGGATTCGGAAGCGGATCTCTCCGATTCGGATGGTATGCTTTCTCCACCACCCATTGCTCTCTTAAGGAGGTCTTCTCGCATTAATGCGGAAAAGGCTCCTATTCGTTATAAAGATTATGAACATGATATCGCCAACTACCTATCTTATTCTAATATTTTTTCGACTTATCAAACATTCCTCACTTCGTTAGACTCCACTTCTTTACCTAAGAATTGGCAGGAAGCAAAGAAGGACCCAAGATGGAAAGCCGCAATGATGGAAGAACTTGGGACACTAGAGAAAAATAAGACATGGGAGCTGGTGCCATTACCTGAAGGGAAGAAAGCTGTGGGATGCAAATGGGTTTACACAGTGAAGGAGACACCAGAAGGAAAAGTTGAACGATACAAGGCGAGACTGGTTGCAAAAGGCTATACCCAGACATATGGTATCGATTATGATGAGACTTTTGCTCCAGTAGCGAAGATGAGTACCGTAAGAACACTGGTCTCCATTGCAGCAAACTATGGGTGGAAGCTACACCAGTTAGACGTAAAGAACGTATTTTTTCATGGAGACCTACAAGAAGAAGTTTACATGGAGACTCCTCCGGGGTGCTACTCTATGTCAGATTCAGGTGAAGGAACGTCACATGGAAAAGTGTGCAAACTGAAGAAGTCGTTGTACGGGCTGAAGCAATCTCCTCGAGCCTGGTTTGACAGATTC
Organism: Iris pallida; assembly: GCA_029216955.1. Classification (NCBI taxonomy): domain Eukaryota; kingdom Viridiplantae; phylum Streptophyta; class Magnoliopsida; order Asparagales; family Iridaceae; genus Iris; species Iris pallida. Next base: position 7,646,899 of record JANAVB010003000.1, read on the forward strand.
AGAAAGGCTGTCACTGGCATGGGGTACCATCAGACAAATGCAGATCACACGATCTTCCTCCAGCATGCAAGAGGCCACATAACTATACTTGCTGTATATGTGGATGATATAGTAATCACAGGTGATGATGCTGATGAGATCACTAAGCTGAAGACGAAACTCGCCAAAGAGTTTGAGGTGAAGGACCTGGGGGAGATGAGATACTTTTTGGGTATCGAGGTGTGTAATGGTGAACAAGGAATTGTTCTCTCACAAAGGAAATATGCACTAGATCTGCTGAAGGAGACAGGAATGCTGGGATGCCGAGCAGCAGTCACTCCAATTGACCAGAAGTGCAAGATGGGAGCAGAAGCAGGAGAGCCTGTTGATCGCGAAAGGTATCAAAGGCTAGTAGGCAGACTGATTTATCTAGGGCATACTCGTCCTGATATCTCATTTGCAGTAAGTGTTGTAAGCCGCTATATGCATGATCCAAGAACGGGTCATATGGATGCAGTATTTCAGATCCTAAGATATCTGAAAGGGACGCCGGGAAAATGACTGTGGTTCAAGAAGAATGGATGCACAGATGTTGAGGGATACTGCGATGCAGACTGGGCAAGCTGCATAGACGACAGAAGGTCTACCACATGGTACTGTGTTTTTGTAGGAGGAAACCTGGTTTCATGGAGAAGCAAGAAACAGTCAGTGGTAGCACGGTCGACAGCTGAAGCAGAATACAGAGCAATGGCTCTAGGAGTATCAGAATTGCTATGGGTAAAGGCGCTGCTGACAGAGTTGAAGCTAGACAAGGGGACACCATTGCACCTTCGGAGCGATAGTCAAGCTGCGATAAGTATAGCGAACAATCCGGTTCAGCACGACAGAACGAAGCACATCGAGATCGATCGATTCTTCATCAAGGAAAAGCTGGAACAAGGGATACTGAAGATTGACTATGTTCGCTCAGAAGAACAAGTGGCAGACTGTCTGACTAAGGGTCTTAGTTCATTGAGTCTGTCAAAGCTATGTAACAAGATGGGGATGATTAATATCTATCGCCCATCTTGAGGGGGAGTGTTGAGAATCAATAAGGGACTTTTAGTCCCACATCGGAATTTGTAGTATGTAGAGGAGCTAGACTCCCTATAAGTAGTGAAGTAGTCCATCAATAAAATTCATCCCAACTATTATTTTCTACATCTGCATTTGACACTGGTTGGTCTCACCTATCCATGAGCCAATGATGTTGTAGTAATTAGATAGATTGGAACTGGATTCTTGTTGTAGTTGGAAGACCTATCAGTATGAGAAATTTTACAAACACAAATAATATTACAAATAAATGAATATCCTACACTTTTTAGGTATGACAACTCATTTTTATTTTAGTTAGCGTCTGACAAGGAAATCTTTTTGACTATAACCATAGGTTTTTCATAGACGAGTATCCTAAGAAGATCAAGAAATAGGCTTGGGTAACATACAGATCATGTAGAGTGTGCCCAATAAAGGATATTGCATGTTGTTTCACCACCACCACTACCACCACCAACAAAGCCTTTATCCCAAGTTCATGGGGTCGGCTGTTTGAGTCCTCTTCTTCCATCTGGCTTTAAGGGTCATGTCCTCTGAAATGTTAACAAGATCCTTATCCTTTTGTAACACTGTAAACCATGTTAGTCTTAAGCGTACCTCTAGTCTTAGCTACTCCATTGACTACTATATTATCACTCCTCACGGGAGCATCTATTGGTCCTAAGTAGATTTTTTCTCATCTTGGTCTCAATTGGCGCCACCTCAAACTTTTTACTGATACACGTAACCTTTAATGTATTGCTATTCATCCATCTTAGCATTCTCATTTCAACTATATTAACTTTTTGGACATGTTATTTCATTAGCTTTAGTTAAAATTATTCTATCTACCAAGTCAAAATATAGCTTAGTGTTGTAGTCCATATGAACTTCAAATTTATTTATGAATTGCAGGTTTAAGATGAACTTCGGGTTCAATATGAACTTAGGAAGAAATAGCCTTCTTTCGCCATAGACGAAATTAGAAACCAAGGATTTCGGATGGTATGATGAGGTTAGACCTCAATCATATTTTTGCGCTGGGCAAAAATGCTAAGCCTTTGTGGGATTGTCAGGGCGGGGCTATGTTGTTGCCAAATTTTGCTTTTAGCAAAATTATGACAGTTGGGCTTGGCTCCGGAAGGCTAGGCATCTATGCCAAATCTGGCAGCGGGGCTAGGCTCCGAGGCTAGGCCTCTACACCAAAACTAGTAGCGGGACTAGGCCTCAATTCCTAGTTTGCTTAGGAGAAACTGTTGGCAACGAGGTTAGGATCCGCTAGACTAGGCCTCATACCGAGTTTACTTCGAGAAAATTGTTGACAACGAGATTAGGCTCCGTGAGGCTATGCCTTAGTGCCTAGTTTGCTTCGAGCAAATTGTTGGCAGCCGGGCTAATGCTCCACAGGGCAAATGTACCGCTTAGCTAGGCTAATGCTCTGCGGGGCTAGGCTCAACAAGACTAGGCCCACGAGGCAAATTCTCCGTGGTAAGTTTGCTTCTGGCAAACTTCTCGCCACATAATTAGATATCGTGGGGTTAGGCCTTAGTGCCAAGTTTGTTCCTGGCAAACTTTTGGCCACGGGGCTCATCCTATCGGCAAGAGGTTCCTGGCCTTAGCAAATTTTTTGACTTTGCTTGAGGCAATGCTACAGTGCAGCGTAGCATCGACTAAACTGTTAGACAATTTCTGTGAGTTTATTAGCGAAATTAGTGCGGCTTAGCTATGTCTTCGGCTAGCTTTTACCTTCTTGTATAGCGTCCTTCGCTTCTGGCGAAGTTGTACTCGCTTTGTTCAGTATCGCTTCTGGCGTTGCTAGTGTAGCAGCGAAGAAATTATTTCTGATCTGCTAATAATTTTACTTCAAGCGAAATGAAGGTTGCGGAATAGCGTGCTATCTAGCATCGCCAGCGATGCTATGCCCATTATTAGCCTCCCATACAACGAGGTTAGGGCGGAAGTCCATAGTGTCAGAGACTAATACAGATGGAGGGCAGGCCTCCGACCATTTTAATAGCATCGTAGGCGCTAATGTTGAGTCATTGATGGATAATAGATATGAAGGATTTGGAAGTATTGAAAGCCATTTTTAGCTGATATATCCTAAAGATGTGTATAGTTTTAGAAAGTCATTGCGGGTTGATAGGTCCGAAGGATCTAGTAAAAATTGAAAGCCGTTTCTGGTTGTTAGACTGTCGACCATAGAGGTCAGGGGAGCTGCTATCCAGAGGAGGAATCCCCTTTTTAAGAAGGAAGAAATAAAAAAGTTAGATCATCAAATTAATTTGGATCATACTTTTACAATTTGAGGATGATTGTGCGATCGTGAGCTTTCGAGTGGTAGAACTAAGTGCTAATAACGTGTTGTAGTCAATAACTTGACTAAGAGATTTGAAAGAGAGAGAAATTCTCTAATGGTTGAACTCTTTTAAGGGTTCTCTACTGATTGTATATATACTAGCCTCTTGGCTTAACAACCTTATACAACAGGACCTGTACAAGATTACAAAGAGAGGGACACTGTCATATAGTCGGCGTAGTCGACTCATTTAGTATATTTACAATGCTTTTCTTATCCTTGTATCTAGATTTCACTAAGCTGCTTGTGGGATACTAATCATGACTTTGCATCCCATCTGTGATTTGGATTGTACAGTCTATCATTCTTTGGAGCTGCCGCCACGTAACAGAGAGCGGTCTCTTCATGATTGTCCATAAATGCCGCAAACTTGAATCTATCAATGTTTGGGGAATGAGAGTACCAGTGGATTGCTTCAGTGGCCTGCTCACTATCAGCCCAGCTTTGCAGATCAAACCTAAATGAATTCATCAAAACGTGGGCGGAACGAAGGCTGTCATTAAATCCATCTATTTTTAAAATTCTTTGTATATAGGTATGTATTTGATGTTGTAAATAAATCCAGTACCAGTGGATTGCTTCAGTGGCCTGCTCACTATCTGCCCAGCTTTGCAGATCAAACCTAAATGAGTTCATCAAAACATGGGCGGAACGAAGGATGTCGTCAATCCATCTATTTTTAAAATTCTTTGTATATAGGTATGTAGTTGATGTTGTAAATAAATCCAGTCAAATTCGAAATTTTAAGTTGGGACTGCCACCAAGTAACTGAAAATTTACAGATGTATATAAATACAATCAGTAATGAATTGTGGGGCAAGCTGCAATGTTGATGTCTTACTTAAATCTTTTCATAACTTAACAGGATCTCAGGGATTTACTTATATATACCAGTAACATATGCTGCTGTTTGATCATATGTAGCCTTCAAATCTTCTCGCTTATTAGTTTCCTCATAATAAGTTTTCTTTCCAGCTTCTGAAGCGTACAATTTTATTTCTTTTCCAGGTCCAGAAAGTCCATTTATATTCCCGTGGCCATTAGTTTTTTTTTTTTTGTGGAGATGCATAAGTTTTGAGTGCAAAGGAGACTCCCAAAATCATGGTCAGCAAGTAACACATTTTGATATGTAGCAACAAATTGGAAAAATATTGTTCAAATTTTCAGAATCTGTTCGTAGAGCCACCGCTCTGGATAGTGATCCACTTCCTGAATTTGTCAACACCCTTTAAATCTCCTTCCAGAAGAAAGAAAGACGAGAAGAGAATGAGACATGTAAATACCAAAAAGATTTGTTGGGGTAGTAATTAACTTAAACTTGTTTAGCCCATGTCTTATAAGAGCATCATTAGTAGACGAGGTTCAAAAATGCATCTTAGGTCTAAATTTGTAATTAAAAAAAATGTAGAATGAGTTGGATTGTAAGAGAATAGCAAACAAATAAATCTTAAGACCTGAATGAGATGGATGAATAAAGACCAATGTGTCATTCTTCTTTCTTTTTCAAAAAATAATATAAAATTCAGAATCTATAAAATTGAGCCTTACTATTAGTTTCTATATACATTCTGAATGTAGAAATCCTGAGGCTCAGGCTATAATTCCTATGGCTGGAACATGACCATCATGGAACTCCAATTGAAAATTACTATTCTATAAAATGGACTCCTACATTCTGAATCCAAATCTAGAATTCAGGACGAGCCTTACTATTGGTGTCTAACAACCCATGACCATTTTCTATCTCAAAATTTTCAGAAGTACATTATTGAATTGCCCAAAATTAATAATTTCAAGGTCTCCCTCCTTCTTGCTTATACATTCAAAGCACCAGTTAATCAAACAACAAGCAACAAATAGACAATCTCGCTTTCTTTCCATGAAAAAGGTCCTCTATATTTGTCAAAAAATTTCTATCATCCAACTTGCAGTCAAAATATGGAAAGCATGTACAACAGTAGGGACGATAAAAATGAGTTGATAGGGATCAATCTATCACCACTTTAAAGAAGTTTTCCTTTCAAACCTACTAATTTTTTTATCGAATTTTTCAATAATGTGGTACCACTTATCATTAGAGCCAAGTCTAATAGGAAGCGACAAGTATTCAATTAGAAAATATCAAAGTTAAACCAAGGAGTCATGTAACTCATCAATCAAGAGCAGTGTCGTTTTTTCCAATCCTGAAGATATCTCAAACTTGTAAAAGAAATTTTTAGGGCTAATTACCGTTTAGACCCTAGATATTATACCAGCTTAGAGTATAGGTCCTCATGTTCAATTGAAAAGTTTGTATCATGAATTTTTGTTTTTTGTTTTTCCTATTATATCCTTTATAGTCTATACAGGGAAGTTTTATTGTTATGCAGAGGAGGGAGGGTGCAATGGAAAGAAAAAATAATACATATAAATTCATGGTCTAAACACTAACTAACGCAAATTTTTTAGGGCTAATTAGCGTTTAAACCATAGATATTATACCAGCTTAGAGTTTAGGTTCTCACATGTCCAATTGTTAAGTATAGTAATCAAAGGTGAGGGTTACAAAATACTAAGGTGTCTTGCATAATGAATATTAAGAAACTTTTTTTAAAATAGTTTAAATATATTTGAATTAGATTTATTATATACATGTTTATATTTTATTTAGAATTTGTTATAGATTTGTTTATATTGTAATTATATTTTGTTATGGATATGTAATAAAAAAGAGAATTTTCGGTTATGTGGAAGAAGAAAGATGGAGTTAGTTTTAGAATTATTATTTTCATATTTTTTTTAGTCAAATAGTGGAAGATTTACAAAGGACTTGGACGGCTCAATTTAAACCAATTATATTATTAAAAATATATATATAAAAACATGGTTAACGAATAGTTGGAGTGGGTGGATTTGGTGATCGGATCTTTGTTGTTCGGAGTCTACTTTTATTTTGGATTATTTAGTAATATGATCTCACATAATAGTTGTTAGGATTTGGACATCTAAATTGTCCAACGTTTGTGTTTTGGTCTCAAAATCACTGTTCTCATAGGCTAGTGAACAGTGATTAGGAGACCTGAACTCTAATATCGGACAATTTGAAGACCCAAATTCTATTACATATATTATATGAGACCCCAGTACTAAATAACCCTTTATTTCAATCAAGGGCACCTGTCAACTTAAAATGACATATTCTTGTAATTAATTTTCTTACTTCTTAATAATAGAAAAATTAATTCGGTGGTTGTTCGCAAATTTGAATTGCAATCTTGATTGCAAGCCACATGTCGCCCCTCCATTGGAGGGAGGGGGAGGGGGTGGGGGTGGGTGGGACTGTTGTGGTATGATGAGGAAGCCAGTTGGCGGATAACACGTCGGGCACAAGTACGGTCAACCCTGTGCGGACCGTTTAGCATTTTCTAAATCAATTTTAGGTTTACACGGGACATTACTGTTTAAAAACATTATTCAAGTTTTAGAGAGTTCGTTGCGTTTCACACAAGTCAGCAACCCCGTAGTGGGTGGTAGGTGGGGGAATTGTTTTAGTGGGCCCCCCACGAGACTGCTCTCCACCATCTTCACCAGCCCAAATGACGTGTGGGTCCCACCCGGCGGTTGGTAAGAGGCTTTTTTTCCTCCCAGTTGCCGGTCCACCGACTCCCTCACCAAACCCCCATCAAACTTTTGAAGCGTGAGACTTTATTATATAGTACAGTCCGCCCATCGTCTCCTCCTCCACAAACCAGCAATCAATAACTCACCGAATATAAGTTACTAATAGCAAATATATAACAAAGAAAGAGAGAGAGAGAGAGAGATGGCCAGTAATGCCGAGAATGGAGATCAAGGAAGACATCAAGAGGTTGGCCACAAGAGCCTCCTCCAGAGTGACGCCCTCTATCAAGTAAGTAATACATACATACATATTCTGTCAAAGCCTCCTATTAGTTTTGGAAAATGCTATAGTGATCGCAGGAGGGGTGATCGCAGGCTGGCCCGCGCCTACGTGTTACTCTCCCATTCGCCCCCTGCATCACATGGATTTCACATCCGAAAATTTTAGGCCCCACTCTAATGGGTGGCCGACACATGTCCGTGGACTAGGACCGCAGTCATAGACTGCGGTCCATGTAGCGCTCCAATTAGTTTTAGTGGTCAGTGGACGGAGATATAATCCATTCTGATTGGATGGAGTCGATCCGGAGGTGAATATATATGATCCATTCTGGCTGAGTGGATTCAATCTCGCAGAATAAGAAAAACTTAAAAAATAAAAGAATTAATTAGAGTTATAGGATCTGGAATCTGAATTTTATACCAACTTAGAGTTTAAGTCAATGTCATGTCTAATTAGAAAGTTTAAATTCTATTTTTTTTATTTTTATTTTATTTTCATTAGACACTCACTAGCTTATATAGGAATATTTTACGGAAAAGCTAAGTTGTCCCCAGGCGGACTGAGCTGGTCCGTCTGCCACCTGGTCGTATCCCATTGAATTGAAAAGTTTAGATCTGAATAGCCCAAAATAAAATACATATTATTGCTCTCTCTTTAATGTTAATTTGAATGCCTGCAGTACATCCTAGAGACTAGCGTTTATCCTCGGGAGCCAGAGTGCATGAAGGAGCTCCGGGACATTACTGCTAAACATCCATGGTATATATATATATACACACATAATTACTAGTTAATATTAGTTAGTATCCTGAATTGAAAAACAAGAAATGAATATATAGTGGGAAATGATAAATGGCTTGTGGGGGTGACCGCTTGCGTGCCCGCGCGCACACCGCGTGTCACCACCCCACAGATCCTCCCTGCTGCCTTCGGGGCCCATCTGTCCCCCATCCAATTAAATGATGACATGTGGCCCACAGGTCAGATCCAAATCTGCGGACAACGCTTCATCCATAATATTATAATAATTAAAGAGAGAGAGATATATAGTTACATATATGCATGGAATTAATGTTTAATGTTACTGCAGGAACATTATGACTACGTCGGCCGATGAGGGTCAGTTCCTGAACATGCTGCTGAAGCTGATCAATGCCAAGAACACCATGGAGATCGGCGTCTATACAGGATACTCTCTCCTCGCCACTGCCCTAGCTATTCCCGACGACGGCAAGGTACGCGTACCTACATACGTATGCGTATACGTACGTACTTCTGTTTCCAATTTGAACGTGTTAAAGATTCATTGCATATACATTGAATTAATTATATATCCCGTTGAGATTATATGGTGATAAAATTGATGTGTGTGTGTATATATATAATTAATGTGCAGATACTGGCTATGGACATTAACAGGGAGAACTACGAGCTAGGCCTCCCGGTGATCCAGAAGGCCGGAGTAGCACACAAGATCGACTTCCGCGAGGGCCCTGCTCTTCCGGTTCTCGACCAGATGCTCGAAGACGTAAGCAGTAAATATCATATCAAACATCAAATAAAGCTTAATTCGTCCATAAACAGTAAGACTAATTAAGGGGCTGTTTATTTGTTCATAACATTTACATCAATTACACTGAGTCACTGAACCAGGGGTAAGTACCACAAAACTTCAGACTTAACCATAGTTTTGCTTAGAGCAACCTCCATCCATAGTCATACTCATTTTAGATATTAAGCAAAAAATATAAAAGATCATTAATGAATGAGCCCATCTCCATAAAAGAAAATGTACCCATGAATAAAAGTTGAGGACAACCAAAATTAGTTTCGGCTAGGACAACCCAACCCTTCCAAAGGTCTTGTGTTTCACAGTTTCACTATAATTGGTGTCACTGCTTACTGCAATAAAAGTTGTAATAAATAAACAAAATTTCATATAGAATAAAGAACTATAAATAAATTGTAAGAAAGATAAAAAGTTTTGAGAAATTCATATAAAGACATTACTAATGGCGACATAAGAGCATGAACTCATGTCGCCAATAGTATTTGCGACATGACTGCAAATTTTTTTTTATAACGTTCACGAATATTCACTTGTAACGTTCTTATTCCTACTAATAATTGAAAATGCAGCCAAGTCGCCAATTATATTGGCGAAGTAATGGCGAAGTAATGGCGACATAGTCACCGAATTTTTCGAAACTTTTTATCTTTTTTATAATTTATTTATAATTTTTTATCCTATATGAAATTTTTTGTAATAAATATGCATCTTCTTCGGCTTTTGTTGCAGTCAAATTAATAGCTGCAACCAGTCAGTTTCCTGTGAATAATCAAGAAAAAAAAAATACAATTTAGGCTGTGTTTGATTAGTCTTTTTTTCCATGGAAAATATTTTCATCACAAATTTTCCACCAATTGTAGTGTTTGATAGCTTATATTTTCCATGGAATTATTTTCCAAAAAACTATCATTTTCCATATTTTCTTCTAAAATGGTGGAAAATAAAACTTGTCCAACCGATAGGAAAATATCATTTTTCATGGAAAATAACTATTTTCCGTGGAAATAATGACAATCAAACATCCAAATTAAGTTTTCCGTGGAATTTTTTTAAAATTCCATAAAAAAATTTTCCTAGAAAATTAATTCCATGGAATTAATTTTTTTTCCACATATTTTCCACCTTGCAATCAAACACAGCCTTAGTAGATTTTGAACACTATGCAAAGCGAAGAAAATATGGATATTAAGCTGAAGAAAGAGCTTGCTAATTTTATCAGGAGAAGTACCACGGCTCGTTCGATTTCATCTTCGTGGACGCAGACAAGGACAACTACCTAAACTACCACAAGAGGCTGCTTGACCTGGTGAAGGTTGGCGGGCTGATCGGCTACGACAACACCCTCTGGAACGGGTCCGTCGTGGCGCCGCCGGACGCGCCCCTCAGGAAGTACGTCCGCTACTACAGGGACTTCGTGCTCGAGCTCAACAAGGCTCTCGCCGCCGACCCCCGCATCGAGATCTGCCAGCTTCCGGTCGGCGACGGCATCACCCTCTGCCGCCGCGTCAAGTGATCGATCGTTTGGATAATGTAACAGCACATACATTCTCGTGCATTTGTTCTAATTGTATGATCAGTGTACTTGCCTCATGTGGCTGTGCTCACACCAGTCTCTATTTCGTTCAAAGAGATTGGTGAGAATGATTCAATAATCCTCATGCTTCTTTTCTGTCTCAGTTTGAACTTCTGTATGAAACAGAAAATGTTCCTATTTTTTTTTAGCAAGTTATTTGTTGGTTACAAAGTTTACCTTATAAAAATCATAATAATCCAAATTAACGGGTCATTTGGTTGGTACCCGGATTACTATATAGTAGAAAATTTTATATCTTCCGTAATTAAATTAGTTGAAAAAATTATATTTCCATGTTTTGTGAATATATAAATGTTTTTGGAAAAAAAATGAAATAATATTTTAAAAAATGATAAAAAAAATTGTGAAAAAACCAAAAAACAAACCTTAATAAAAACAAAAAATCATTCTTAAAACATGAAAAAAATTTACAAAACTGAAAAAAAACTAAATATAATAATAAAAGATTAAAAAAAACTGGGAAACAAAAAATTTAAAAGACAAAAAAATAAAAAAAAATAAAAATAAAAATATATCCACCTATTTTTAAGGGATATGATTCCTTATTTGTGGGTAAATTAGGTATTCGTAATTTTCGAAAATAAATTTTTATAACCTAAACAAACATGGAAGTATGTTTCTCACCCTAAAATTTTAATGAATAAAAAAATTATCGTGTTCCAAGCGTCCCCTAAGAAATTTATAATGAGTGAGAGAGATATTGACAAGGATTCTTGATAATATTTAATGGGAATGTTGCAAAAGTTAATTTTTCAGAAATTTTCATACACAATATTAAAGTTTAATAGAATTTTGCATACATCATAACGTTTCGACAAATTGTAAAAACAGAATCAAAACACTCAGGCCTCGTTTGGTTCGCGGAATCTCCCGGTTGGGAAAGGAAAGTAATTACTTTCCTATGTTTGGGTGCCCAAGGAATTGAGGAAGAAAGGAAAGTGATTCCCAATGGAAGGGAAATTAGGGGGAAAAGTGATTCCATCCATCCAATGAAGGAATCACTTTCCCACATTTAAGTATTCACTTTCCTTTCCAAATTTCTTGGCATTGCCAAACATCGGAAAGGAAAATCAATAGAAATTAAAGTTTTCCAAAGGAAAGGAAATGACAAGGAATTGATTTCCTTTCCCTTCCATTCCGCGAACCTAACGAGGCCTCATTGGATGGACATTTGTTTTGAAACTAAACAATTTTTGGGCCAAAAAAATACCAAACCGTTGGGCCTTTTTTTGTACAAAAATCCCCACCAATGTACATTTTTCTTACAATTTTTTAATATTTTATATACGTATAATTTTATAAATCAAATAAGTGGGGATTTCTAATTAGTTTCTTAAGTGATAAGATACTAGGGTTAAATGTTCTAATGTTCTAGTACTCTTTTTTTTTCTTTACAAAAGATATAAGATTTTTTTGTGTACAAGAGGATTCCATCCTCAACCTCTTAGATAATATCTTATTATTCCACATGCTAACCACAAATGTCCCTTTATTTGATGTCTCTCTCACACACACAGACATTTAGAGAAAAAAGTCCGGAGAAATTAGGAGGAGAGAACAAATACGTAACTGTTAACTGAATTTTTACTTCTCACGTAAAATTAACAAAAACGAAAACACAATTATTATTTGCGTTTTCAATTTTTATTTTTAAACGAAAACACAATTTATTATATTATTTTTTGTATATATTAATATATTTGTTTGTTTATTAATATTTTAATTTGTTATTATATATATTAATTGTATGTTAATTTATTATTATCTATACTAATTTATTTATTTGTATATATTAATTTATTTATGCATGTTAATTTGGGTATTAAATTGTATAAAAATAATTTTATTTATGAAAAGAAAAAAAAAGAAAAAAACGTACCTACTAAGTAAGATGTAAGTTAATAATGTTATTAATTTTTTTGCAGTGAAAATTTAAACAACTCAAAACGCCGAATACGTGCATTTTCAAAAATTTAAAAATTTTAAAAATTTTAAAAAAAAACTCAAAACTCAAATAATACTTGCGTTTTCAATTTTTTTAAAGAATAATAACAATTTAAAAACGCAAATAGTAATTGCATTTTCAAAAAAAAAATTAAAAATTAAAAACGCAAATAGTATTTGTGTTTTCAAAAAAAAAATGCAAACAGTAATTGCTTTTTCGTTTTTTTAATTTTAAAAAGACGAAAGTAGGAAAATGCAGTTAACAATTGCGTATTTGTTCTCTTCTCCTAATCTCTGAATAAATTTAATTATATTTTAATTCTCTGTTAAAATTTTATATAAGACTATAATAAAAAAAGTCCATACAAAAGATATTTTTTAAAAGTTAAAATGACCATGCAAATAGCGTTTTCTTGACAAAAAATGTTCTTGGATGATCAACATTTCTCTTAATTTTTAAAAACACTTTCTAATGTTAATTCAACGCAGGTCAACGACGTGGGATCCATGCTAACAGGGGATCAATGGGAGAGTGCCACGCATGCGGACGGATTGGCCCGCCTGCGGGCAAGAAAAGCATTTCCGATGTTAATTAGATTGTTAAAATTATGGTCTTTGCATTGGAAACGCCCTTTGAAAGGGCATAATATGTAATTTTCATTCACAATGCCCTTCTCAAAGGGTGTTTTTTTTTTCGAAGGGTGTTTTTTTTTCGAAGGGTGTTTTTTTTTTCGAAGGGTGTTTTAATACTCTTATCTACATTTCATCAAATATTGTTCTCCTCGACACAATTTCACCAAATATTGTTTGTGTTTGAAAATTTTCGTTAATTTGGATGAGCAAACAGTTGGAAAAGTTAAAATAAATAAAATTTTATTTTTTTGTGGGATAAAAATATAATTACTATTTACTCATTGATTTTCATACATTATATTTTATACTGGATAGTTTGTTAAATTCTTGAAAACAAATTCTTCTTTTCGGAATATTATTCTGGTGTGTTTGCTCCGTTCTCAACACAATCAAAGCAAACCAAGTCAACCTCATTGTCTGTAGCGCATCATTACCGATCCTTCGTCTCTTTCTAGTTCTTGCTGTTAGGCCTGTCAATGGTAGCTTATCGGTCGGATATTGGTATTACCACATCCGAACCGATAGCTACCGGATACATCCGATAACCATCCGATATCCGATCGGATGGGAGTTTTGGCTCCCGTATCCGTTACCGAAAATCTTAAACGGATATCGGGTAATATCCGAACCAATAAGAATATGCTCCAAACAAATTAACATGTCATCATCCATATATTGTATACAGTATACACATTCCTTGCTGATCACAGATTCAGAATTTCAGAGGCAGCAATATTTACTCAATATACTGATACAAAGATCCATCCAACCTGAACATCAGATAATTACTAATGCATTTAAAAACTTAAATTATATCATTAACTCTTCATGAATCACATGCAACCTCTTCACATGCAACCTGAACTTCAGATGCAACCGGAACTTCAGATAATTATACACAAACTCTTCACATGCAACCTGAACTTCAGATAATTACTAATGCAACCTGAACTTCAGATGCAACCTGAACTTCAGATAATTACACACAAAACTTCACATGCAACCTGAACTTCAGATAAAATCAACAAAGGCAGCATCTAATAGACTAATACAATTATACAAAGATCCTTCACATCCATGTAGTCTGATTACCTGATACACTAAGAATTTTTGGTACAAAAATATTTAAACATCTGATACAATCATACAAAGATCATTCACATCCAATTTAAAGCCACCTTCAAACCATTCTGAGTAAACCTCTGAAGTCTGATTGTCTGAATGTTGCCAAAAGCCATGAAAACCTTTGAAGTCTGAATGTTGCCAAAAGAAAAGAACAAAGTATTACAGTTAGAAATGACAGTAACCACTATGAAATTAGAGGTTTGCATTCACAACAAGGAAGAAAAAGTAAATAATTGACAATTAACATATCAACATTTATAAGTAACAGCTGCTTATTGAACTAAACAAATTCACAATGTATACTCGTGGATATTTGTACATCAATTACAGAGGGCAACCATCTTGCTGCAGTTGCCAGAATGTGTTAAACTGAAGACAGACTACTGGGAATGTAGAAGACTGAAGACAGACTACTGGAAAGAAAAGTGTTGCCATGTCAAGTATTGCAAGGAATGTGGAAGACTGAAGACAGACTACTGGGAAGATAATATATATATATAATCTATTTCGGTAGAGAAAAATGTTGCCATGTCAAGTAGTTTTTGTGAATGTGGAAGACAGACTACTGGTAAGATAATATATCTATTTCAGTATTGCAAGAGAAGAAAATCTACTTTGGAATTTAAATGTATCATAGAAACAGATCCCATTTATTTTTGGACTAACCATGAAATAGCACCAGATTACACCATAAGCACCAGGACTTCATATAGCAAACTTTCTTCCCTACTAAAGAACCCAGGACAGGAGGCCAGGACTTCATATTGTCCCCTGCAGCCCTGCTACAGATATCAGAGATTCAGAATACTCTTATTAGGCAGCACAGGTAGCTAACATAAGAAATTTCTAAAAAAAATAAATCATATTCAAAATAAGGGAGTGTTACCAAAACGTCTAGATGTCAGATGTACCATCGCCAATCTCCGATCCTTCCTCCAAATTAATGACATTATCTAAAATTATTGAAGAGAAACAAAGTTGTCAAGAGCAGATAAACGTATGAAATAATAGAAAGTAACTTTATGACCAAAAGTTCAATAATCCACCTGATAGTGGAGGCAACCAATCCTTTACACAACTTAGTGATTCAACAATGTCGGGAGCCAATAAAGATCGATGTGGAGTAACCACTCTACCACTACAACTAAATGCTGATGCTGATGCTACAGTAGATACATGAACTGCTAAGAGATCACGAGCCATAGTTGCAAGTATTGGATAAGTAGGTGTCTTCAGTTTCCACCAAGATAATATGTCAAAACTCCTCGGATCATCACCTTTAGGAAACAATGCTTCATCCAAGTACTTCTCCAAATCAGATTTTTCATTTGACTGAGACATATCACTATGCAAGTTGTCAAATTCAAATTCTAGCTTTGATTTCAATCCAACATTGCTAACAGTCCCACTACTAGAAGTACCAACAAAACTATCCTGGCTAAAGACATCAGGACCAGCTTGCATAGCATATGAAGAGTAAAGTTCCTTCAAAGATGAAAGAACTTGGTTGCTGTAGATTGTAGAATATTCACCATAAATCTTACTAAAAGCAAATTGCACAAATTTAAATTTGTATCGAGGATCTATGATTGTACCAATGGTCATCATTAAACTACAACTCTTCCAGTATTTATGAAACTTCTCCTTCATATTTTGTGCCATGCTACGAACATAATCATGCGGACTATTTAGCCAATCAAGAATACTCACATTCACATCTAAAACACCCTTGAAATATAAATTCGCAGTAGGATACTTAACCCCTGAAAATAGAAGTGTGGTATCGTTAAATACCCTTAAACATTCACAAATCACAGCCCCTTTCTCTCATTCTTCTTTACTAGGCAAAGTTTTATACTCAGAATGTAACTCCGCTAAGCAAATAAATGCCAATTTTACTTCTATTGCACTCTCAAGCATATGAAAAGTTGAATTCCACCTTGTTGGCACATCGCTTGAGACTCCCTTACCAGCTAATTTTGTCTGAGATAATGCAGACTCAAACTTTTGCTTTCGGCCTTGGGAGGATTTGATAAAACTGACACTTTCTCGAATTTTTCCCACAAGAGAAGCCACCACCTTCAAACCATCCGGCACAATGAGATTTGAACTAAAAGAGAGCATTAACAATATAAAGAAAACAAGAAATAAAATAATTAAAAAAAATTTACCTGCACAATCAGATTTAAAACATGAGCACTGCACCTCATGTGAAATATGTCACCATTAAGTAATAAACCCCCTTTATCATTCAACCATTCTTTAAGATTCCGAATCATTACATCATTACTAGCTGCATTGTCAACTGCTACTGCAAACAACTTGGAGTCAATATTCCATGCTAGTGTTGTGGATTTGATGAACTCGCTGAGAATAATTCCGGTATGTGGAGATAGAACCATACCAAATGCTATAATTTTCTTCTGCAAGACCCAATCATTGTCTAAGAAATGACATGTCACACAACAATAACCTAAATTTTGATGCTCGGCTGTCCATAAATCAGTTGTGAGGCTTACTCTAGATGTATTTCTATCAAGCATCGCTTGCAATTGTACTCTCATGGCATTATGAACTTTTTTAACATCTTCCCGAATGGTATTTCTTGAGTAAAACTTTATTCTAGGGTCGATGGTCTTCAAATATTCTTGAAAATAACGATGCTCAGCCATATTAAATGGATAGTCATGAAAAGCAACCATCTTTGCAAATGCAATCCGACTTTTGGCAGCGTCGAACTTCCAAGTTTCCATTCTTGGAGGTTTGCCACCACTAGTTATGGAAGTTATGAGTTTTTGACCGGGCCGATTTTGAGGCCTCCTACTACAAACTTTTCGATGATTATGCAAATGTGTCGTTCCATTCCTGCTAGACCCGTCAAATTGTTTTTTGCAATGCTTACATGTTGCTCGACATTTACCAACCCCTATATATTGCTCTTCGAAATCTTCCCATACTTCAGATCTCCTTTTCCTCCTCTTGTTCAAGTCATCATCTACTTGTGTTTCATTTTCACTCTCAATCTCTTTCCCTCTAACATTTATTTTAGTATTTGATTCAACATCAACCTCGACATCAGGACTTGAAGTGGGTAGTCTTGAGTTAATTGAAACACTTGGACTTTGAGCCATCTTGGATTTTTTCAGATAAAATTCTATAAAAACACAAATGCAAGAGATCAAACACAAATGCAAGAAAAAAATTCATGGCATGGGTACTATTATAGGTTTCTTTCTGATTATGATGCAAGAGATCAAACACAACTGCAAGAAAAAAATTCATGAGCAACAAGCAAAACAAGTTCATGGCATGGGTACTATTATAGGTCTCTTTCTGATTATCGGTTCATGGCATGAGCAACAAAAAAAGTTCATGGCAAGAGCAACAAAAAAATTTCATGAGCAACAAGCAAAACAAGTTATTTGCACCATACGAGGACTGCACGAAAAAAAGAAGAAAAAAAACTGATTCAATAGAAAAAATGTGTGCTTCATCCAAGAAGGAAAAAAATGAAGTAACAAACCAAACATAAATAGGAAAAAAAACCCATCAGAAAAGCATTGCATGAAAAAATGTTTGATTCAATAAAAATAAAAGCATACCTAGAATGAAGATCCGAATTGGAAAAGCTTCAAATTAGCCTTCAAATAAGCCCTGCACGAAAAAACAATGATTAAATAGAAAAGTTAGCATCATCCAAGAAGAAAAAAATGAAGTTTGAAAGTAACCAACCATAAATAGAAGAAAAAAAATTCTGTGAAACACGAAATTCATAGGAAATTTCTTGTAATTAGAAGAAAAGCCTACCTAGAATGAAGATCCGGACAAAAAAGCTTCAAATTAGCACTGAAGAATGAGAGAGGGCGAGAGAGAGAGAGGGCGAGAGAGAGAGATGCTTTCGGCGGTGGCGGTGGCTACTTTGGGAGAGAGAGTCTCGGACTCTCTTTTGATTTTAGGGTTAGGGCTGTTAAAGTTGTAAAGTATAAGTATTGATCACTTGAGTCTTGAAATGATCTCCACCGTTGAAAGTTGTTCTCCTTTTTTTTTAAGGGGGATTAGAACTTAGCCTGCTGATATGACTTACGTGAGTCCGTGACCACCCACAGTCTCAGTCTCAGACTCATAATTAGTATATATTTTTTTATGTTAAGTTAATTTTATTATCGGATTGGATGTTATCGGATCGGATATTATAATTTTCGTATCCGCATCCGATATCCGATAAATATCCGATAAGACATCCGCATCCGTATCCGTAACCAGAATTTTGGATGTTATCGGTTCGAATGCGGATCGAATGCGAATTTTCGGTCTACCGTTGACAGGCCTACTTGCTGTGCAATAAGTTGTGGGAACATTGTCAAAATGTAACTATAATATTTCCAATAATTCTAAGTTTACATCCGTTTGTGGTTGTAAATCTTTACAATCGTTTAGGTGTGGCTGGTTGTTGTTAATTAACCCCCTCTGACCCTTCCATATGGGAAGAGACAACTAATTGGCAATTGTCATATGGCGATTGTAAATGATTTGGTCGTAATCCTAACATTGTCCATAATATCCCTCTCAGTGATTTCTGTTAGAAATTGCTTCTACTTCACTTTTGAGTTCTGCGAAGTTGAAAATGTCGCCGAGGCTTGAATCGTGCATTTAGCAGCACTTTTCTTAAAGTGTTTCGGGCACTCCGGTAACGTACCAGACGTTGTGAGACACCGGCGTAGGAAAGAACACCTTTCTGGAAGACTTTTGGAAGAAAAAAGAAAGAGAGAATGAATACTGAGATTCTGTGTGTTTTAGACTCAGAGATCTGTAGTATATATAGATGGATTCGTGTTGTTTTGTGAAGTCGCGACCCTTTCGAAACAACATTCATTCACCTGTTCGCCCGATGCCACGTTGCCTAAGTTCACAAGTGCGTCTACAAGTGCGTTTACAATGCGCCACTATCGCCTATACGTCTGAGCCCGTGCCGGAGCCGGAGCCGTGTTGCCGGTGGTAACACCGGCTACATTTTCATGAAGAAGATAAAACAACAACCAATGGTCACCCACTAGCAACCTTTTGGTTGTTGCACACTCCTCATGAGTGCACATACCTATTTAAGCACCCTCAAACCTTTCTCTCTTTCCGATGTGGGACTAAAGTCCCTTCTCTTTCCTTTTCATCCTTTATGAACAATAAATGGAATTAATAATTCCAACAATCCTCCACTTGTTCCATAAATGATGGAAAGAAATTCCAGAATATATCACTTAAAGAATGTTAATACAGTTAGGTATCTTTCGATTTGAACCTAACCTTAGTAGATGCAACACAAAATTTTATCGGAATCTCTGGTAGCTGGACTTTGAACCAGTTATTCCTTGTGATAAAATCGGTGTTACTTTACACACATTCTTTTGTAGTTCTTCGCCTACATCTCTCGCTTAGCACTATTAATGGCCATGTGCTGATCCTGTCTCATGAATTTTTATAAGATAAACTCCAGATCTTACTGAGACGACACCATCTCTAAATTCACATAGGTGAAGTTCTTTCAGTATCTCTGTTGCTTTACAAATACATGTCAACATTACTGAACTTCATTAAGAGTTTTTTAAACTCAACCCTCAAATTGCAATAGTCGACATTATCATGTCGTATACATCCAAATCAACAGTTTGTTGTTACCCATTGAATCTAAGGTTAAGATTTTTTTAACATTAGATTGGGTTGCCACAGTTGTTGGAACTCTTACTCAAGGAGTTTCAATCCCATACCTCTCGAGGTAGATTTTACTAAATCTCTAGCAAGTGGTTTAGTAAAGGGATCAGCTAAGTTATAGCTGGTACGCACATACGTAAGAGAAATGATTCCATCTTTGATCAATTTTCTTACGCAGGTATGTCTTAGACTTATATGTCTAGGCTTCCCATTATACACTTCGTTGTAGGCTCTTGCTAGAGTAGTTTGACTATCGCAATGTATTGACACTTTTGATACACTGTCCTTAGCCAGCGGAACTTCTAATAGAAGATCCCTCAACCACTCAGCTTCTTGTCCTACAGAAGCTAGAGCCACAAACTCTGACTCCATGGTCGAATGGGTAATGCACGTTTGTTTCTTGCTCTTCCAAGAAACTGCCCCTCCGGCAAGCGTAAATATCCAACCTGTCATAGATTTGTTATCCCCGACACTTGATATCCAACTAGCGTCGGTATATCCTTCTAATACGGCAGAAAATCTACCATACTGTAATCCAAGATTCTTGGTTTTCAAAAGATAACCAAAAATTCTTCCGATAGCCCTCCAATGCTCATTATTAGGGTTGCTAGTAAATCTACCCATTTTACTTACTGCAAATGCTATATCAGGTCTTGTGCATTACATCAAATACATAAGACATCTAATAGCACTTGTGTATTCTAATTGAGCGACGGCTCTTCCAGAATTCTTTTCTAGTTTAACACTTGGATCAAATGGAGTGTTTACTTCTTTGAACTTTAGGTGTTTGAACTTGTCTAGCACTTTCTCAACATAGTGCGACTGCGTAAGTTCAAAACCCCCACTGTTTTGTATTACTTTGATCCCCAAAATAGTGTCAACTATTCCAAGATCTTTCATCTTGAATGTGGAAGTTAGAAACCTCTTCGTTTCTGTAATTCCACTCATCTCGTTGCTAATGATCAACATATCATCAACGTAGAGACAAAGAAATATCACGATATTTTCATATACTTTAGTGTATAAACACTTATCACAAACATTGTGAACAAAGCCATTAGAAATTGTAGCTCCCCTTCCCAAAAATTTGGAAATATTTTATTTTTAATTATTTTATTCGAATGGTGACATATATATTTTGTGTAACTATTTATATATAATATGAAGAGGAATATAATATTTTCTTATTGAAATATATATATATATATATATATATATATATATATATATATATATATATATATAGGAAAAATATAGGGACACATATTTTGTGTAGATATTGATATATGTGTGTATAAATAAATAATATGTAAATGTGTGTACTTGTATGTATATGTAAATATATTACATATAGGTATACATGTGTATATAAATATAGATATAGATATATATGTGTATATATATATATATATATATATATATATATATATATATATATATATATATATATACATACATATATATATATATATATATATATATATATATATATATATATATATATATATATATATATATATATATATATATATTGTTTATGTATATTGTTTATGTGTACGTATATATAAAAATATATATTGTATATGGGTATATGTGTATTCATATATAAATAAACATTATGGTATATATATACATAAGTATTTATGTGAATACATATAAATATATATGTATTGGTATATAATAGATAAGGTAAAAGAAATAGGAAAAGAAATAGAAATAGGAAAAAGAAATAAGTGATAGAAAAAGGAAAAAAAAAGAAAAAAGAAAAAGGAATGGAATAAGAAGCAGTGGCAGCCAGCCCTTATTTTCCCAACAGCCCGAGCTCAACACAAACCAGGCCGAGCAACCAACTCAGGCCTGACCCCCGTTTTTGTCCAGAACAGAGCGTATTTATACGCTCGAAAGAAATTTGAAAACCCTAATCTCGATCCTACCCAGCGCCGCCCATGGACAACTGCGCGCGCCCCCATCCACCCTGGTCGGTCGCACGCCGCCGGCGCCGCCTCCACGTGTGACCGGGGTCGGCCAGAGAACCTTGCGCGCGGCCTGGAGCCGAGGATAACAGCAGCAGCAGTCTGACTTTCTTCCCGACTTCACAGGTACGAAACTTTCTCCTCGCTCGAAGATTTTTTGAGCCGTAAAGTCGTACGCTTAGAACACCTAACCTTATCTGAATCCCAACTAATATAGTTGGATATCGCTGATCAAAAACCTGTTCGAAAACAGGACATATAACAGTCCAATCGTCCATGTTTGAAGATCGATTCCGATCGATCTAATGCCATATTAGAAATTCTAATTGAACAAATTCTTAGACAACCTATAGGGCTTCATAACCCTTTTCGTAGAGTTGGATTTCGTCGACTGAGCGTCGAGAAATCAGATTTCCAAAACCAAGAAAAATCTGTTTAAAAATCAATAAAATCCTTCGATACGACGTGCGTCCCGCCAATCCGGGCGACGTGGTCACGAAACGAAAGCATCAAAAGGTGCGTAATGGTTTCGTGGACGTGTGGGCTTTAACAGAATTCAACTTGGTTGCTTGTGCGCGACGAATTTGATGCGTATCCGTCGAAATTCACCGTATCGGCCTCTGTGCAAATTTTTTAATTACTTTGTGCACGTTCGTCAGATCGAGACGAAACTTACGCCAACAGGACCGTATCATTTTTCTGGTCCTATATGCCAAGTTTGGTCCGATTTTGAGACCGTTGATTGGATCGTCGTTTTGCGGGTCCCACGGTCCGATTCAACGGGCGATTTTGTGCACGGCCCGCTGGAATTCAACTCTGGACGTACGGTTGGGTTCTTATCATCAAAATGAATTTGTAGACATATAGTTTGACGACTTTAGAGACCATTGACTCTGGCACACTTTTCGGTGCAAAGCGAATCCAACGACGGACATCATTTTGACCCAAAATTACCATTTTGCCCCTGTGTCCAGAATTGGACTTAAGGACAGGCAATCCTAGCTAATTTGACTATTCTGAGAACATTGGTAATGTCTATTTCAGCATCTGAAGACTTTTGTACGGGTTTTGACTTTTGTGGCATACTGAGTGGTTTGGACTATCGGTTTCACCAGCAAAGGACCACAGGCGAGTACAGTTTATTGTTTGTTTTCAGTATTGATCTTTATTATGCATCAGTATTTAGTCGATAGATATGTGATTTCAGTTTTATGTTGATTTTGTTCCTTGTTGTGTCGGGAGGGTAAAGTACCAACGATGTGTGATCTGACCTTAGACATTGTAGACAGTAATTTATTATTGCAAAGTAGACAGTGTAGACAGTGATTTATTATTGCAAAGTAGACAGTGTAAATAGTGATTTATTATTGCAAAGTAGACAGTGTAAACAGTGATTTATTATTGCAAAGTAGACCGTATAGACCGTGTTTCTTTATTGCATTATTCAATATAGACAGTGTAACTTTATACAATGTAGACAGTGTAACTTTAGATAGTGTAACTTTAGACAGTGTAGACAGTGTCATAT
This sequence comes from Iris pallida, assembly GCA_029216955.1. Lineage (NCBI taxonomy): Eukaryota > Viridiplantae > Streptophyta > Magnoliopsida > Asparagales > Iridaceae > Iris > Iris pallida. Next base: position 7,670,267 of record JANAVB010003000.1, read on the forward strand.
AATTATCCCGAGACCGATCGCATATTAATGGTATTTCAGTCAGTCGGTGAGTATTGTCTTTATTTACTGTTTTTCTTTGTTTAGTTTTATTTGTCTTTTGTGTTATTTTCCAAATCATATGTCTAAAGGCTAACCTCTGTCGTATAGTCATTTTCATATATTGGAACTGCATTCAGTGAATTGTACTCGTTCTATTCCTGACTGGAAACCAATATTTTTCAGGTTAGCCGTGGATTCACTTAGCATGGGGAGTTCGGGTGTACATGCAGACGAAAATCCTAGAGACTAGCTAGATAGATGAGTTGTAGTCATTCCATATTTGTACAAGTTTATATTTTTCTGAAAATGTAAAACTTGTGATCATTGTAAATTAAATTAATTTTGTGAATGAGCATTACTTGTGATTTTTGAGCAATGTGGCTATACAACGTTCTACCGCCGACACTGCGGCGTAGGATGGCTTGGACATGTCTCGTATCCGAAAAGAAAAAAATGGGTGCGGGTCGTGACAAGTTTTTGTGGTGGCCCATGCATGTCTGTTTTCGCAAATCATGCGAACTCGTGATAGTACTTGAGTTAGTCGTACTATTGCGAGCCTGCGACTAGGAAATGCTTATTCACGAATTAGGGATTAATTTAATTTAAGAGAATGACTAGGACTAGGAGACCCTTATACAAATTTACCGATGGGTAGTCTAGGTCATGCAATTTAGATGAGGAGTTTTTAATTTTCCTAGTTTGTCAGATCCCCATAGGTAAACTATTACCTATTGATATGACGATATGATCCAATGTAGATAGGTTATTCACTTGGTGAGACAGGACTTTATAGAATTAATGATCTAACCTTGATGAATTGTGCAAATCCTTCTCTTTGCCTCTTAGATATTATCCTCATATCTTAGTCGAATTGCCTATTTAGTTTCTATTTGCCCTAGGAATTACTATTTTGTACAAATTCTGATTATTGTTATCCCCATACGATCCTCGAGTTAGTTTCAATTCAAAGATTTTCCCCAATGGTTTGGATATACATGAAATAGATACTAGGACTGTCACAACCCGTACCCGCTTTTCGGATACGAGACGTGTCCAAGCTAGCCTACGCCGCAGAGTCGGCGGTAGAACGCTGTCAAGCCCGCAAGAAATAAATACTCAAAATATAACATTTGCTGCTCATTCACATTTCTAAATTCATTATAACATTTACAACATTTATAATTAAAAAAATACAAGATTTTACAATAAATGAAATTGTTACAACTGCTATCTATTTCTAGGTTGACCTCAGCATACCCAAGCCTTCCCAATGCTAAGAGTGATCGCGGCTAAACCTAAAAAATGTTGGTTTCCAGTCAGGAATGGAATAAGTACACAAACCGACGGCAATGCGAAAACACAATAGAATTAACAAGACATGAAAATAACATATGAGATATAAAAACTGGAAAGTACTGATGACATGGCACGATGGAGAATAAAAGAAAAAATAAAAGACAACTACCTATATGGTGTGAAATATCATTTTCAACATGTGAACGGCTAGGGGGTAAATACGACACACTGCACGTGTCGTGTGCAGCTGCTATCATTTAAGATTAGACATATTGGGATAGTTCTGGGTAGTCCACATGTGTACTAAGATATTTTCCCTTCCGACTACTTCGTGTGACGAACGTGTCAACAAGCAGCAAGATATATGTATAGACATAAAATAAAAAGACTACTATGAATCGAAAGCAATCAGAAAGTGCACTTGCCTGAGGTCCTTAGCTGGTGAAACCAATAATACTATACCACTCAATGAGCCACAATCAGTCAACACATACAGAAGTCTCCAGATGCTGAAATAAATAGTGCCAACATTCTTTGAATAGTCAAATTAGCTAGGATTGCCTGTCCTTAAGTCCAATTCTGGACACAGGGGCAAAACGGTAATTTTGGGTCAAAACGGTATCCGCCGTTGGACCCGTTTTGCACTAAAAAGCGTACCAGAGTCAACAGTCTCTAAAGTCATCAAACTATATGTCAACGGGTCCAATTTTCTGATATGAACCCAACCGTATGTCCAGAGTTGGATTCCGACGGGCCGTGTACAAAATCGCTCGTTGAGTCGGACCGTGGAGCCCGCAAAATGGCGTCCGATTCAACTGTCTCAGAATTGGATCAAACTTGGCATACAGGACCAGAAAAATGATACGGTCCTGTTGGCACAAGTTTCGTCTCGATCTGACAAGCGTGCACAAAGTAATTGGAGTTTGTGCAAAGTGGTCGATACGGTGAATTTTGACGGATACGGATCAAATTCGTCGCGCACACGCGACCAATTTGAATTCCGTCAAAGCCCACGACCACGAAACCGATACGCAGCTTTCGATGCTTTCGGTTCGCGACCACGTCATCCGGATTGGCGGGACGCACGTCGTGTGGATGAATTTTCTAAGTTTTTAAACTGTTTTTACGTAGATAAAATCTCGATTTTGAAAACTGTTTTCTCCGCATATAATTAATAAAATTCGAAAATACAAAATAGGTTAGGAAGCCCCATATGTTGTCTTCAAGTATCTTCAATTAGTTTTCTAAAATTTCTAATGGGTTGACAGGAATCGATCTCCAAAGAGGGCTACTTGGTACTATTGAAAACTGTTTTGTGAACAATTTTTCTTCGATGTTTGCATCGTTCTTCTGGATCGAAGGCTCATTCCTGTCGAATTCTATTTGTTAGGGATCCGAGTGGGTTATGTAGGCTCCTAGTAGAAATTTACGAAATCGAAAACGAACGAGCGAAGAGGATAAAATCTTACTCGAGAGCAGGGGGGTTTGCTGCGAACACTCTGTTGGCTGTGCGCCTGAGCGCGCGCGGCGGCGCGGCCTGGCCTGCCTCCGACGACTGCCTCATGGCGACGCGAGTCCAGGGTGGTCGCCCAGTGGCTGGGGTCGACTCTGGGTGGTCGGCGTGGATGAATTAGGGTTTGCTTCTCTCATGCGAACTCTCGATATACTTACGTATATATATACAGTTGTTGAATCCGAACAGAGCTCGGCCTGGGCTTTTACTTACGTATATATATACAATTGTTGAATCCGAACAGAGCTCGGCCTGGGCTTTGGCCGGGTCGGCCTGGCAGCTGTGAGGTTTTAGAATTGTTTTTCTTTTCCTTTTTTTTTTTCTTTTCTTTTTCTTATTATTTACTTATTACTATTTATTATAACTAATGTATATATATATATATATATATATATATATATTATATATATATATATATATATATATATATATATATATATATATATATATATATATATATATATATATATAATGTACAAGTACATATGTATGTAGGTGTATATATATATATATATATATATATATATATATATATATATATATATATATATATATATATATATACACCTACATACATATGTACTTGTACATTATATATATATATATATATATATATATATATATATATATATATATATATATATACACGTATATAATTTATATATATGTACATTTACATTCACACATATACATGTATATATATATATATATATATATATATATATATATATATATATATATATATATATATATATATATATATTTCTTTTTTTTTAAAACCAAGCGGCCGTGTCAAAGACACCCAGCCACCGCTTGGCCCGGGGGCCGTGGGCGAACCACCAAGCCGCCCCCGTGGGGGCTCGAACACCGTCCGATGCCCCAAGTGCCGGTGCGCCTAGCCACTTGAGCTACAAGTATATATATATAAATATATATATATATATATATATATATATATATATATATATATATATATATATATATATATATATATATATATATATATATATATATATATATATATATATAAAAAATATATATATATATATATGTATATCCATTTATTTACTCTCTATATATATATATATCTATCTTATACACACACACATATACATTTATGGTATAAAATCCTAGCAATCTAGAATTACATCACAAAAGAGTATTTATCCTATTATAAAATAATTAACAATTTAATATCAATAACACATATTATATATGTACGTTTATATAACAAATGCGTCGCAACATATTTACTAGCCCATTAAATAAAATAAATAATAATAAAAATATTTTGAATTTCTGGGAAGGGGAGCTACAAATCTACCACCTTAAAATAATTTCGTCCTCGAAATTCTAATCCATAACTATTCCTTAAAATTCAAAGTCTACTATTACCTTAATCTCTTCAAATTTAATTTTTCAAAAATAATTGTATCCTTCTTCTAGCCATTTTGTAATTACGAATCTCCGAGGACTTCTACCCACCTTTGGTCACACCACCCACTTCAAACACCTGACGTCATAACATTGTAACCCTCCAGCTAATTGCAAAAGTAACTACCGACAGATATCTATAGCATAAGGCATCTACAACCCTCTCCTATCTATCAAGCAATCCAAAATTTAACAGCAACAATTTACACGAGTAGGTAAGAAACATTGGTAATTTCTAATAAGCTTGGCCATTTGTCGCTCCGAAATAGGAAGGACAGGAAAATAAGAAAGACAATCAGGAGCAAATATGAAGTTTCAAAAGCGGTAGAGAATATCCAATAATACAGATATAAATAGTACTTATGAACCATTTGTCTTATTCGCTAGGTTGGGCTACTCTAGTCCAGTCACTCGCTACATCGAAGACCCTTCGTTCTTAGAGGGACTTGCAATCCATGCAATACATAAATTTTGTTCTCAAAATTCTAAACAAGGTTCCAGAACGAAATTTGGGGAAATCAAGATTGTGATCTATCCGCGGTTATTTAAACACACGAGCAAGGGATACAAATGCAATACAAGATCGTATCGCGACTCCCAGGTAGATGGAATGAGGGTTACGAAGGACAGCACACTCTAAGAGGTGGAGACTTCATAGTGGGTACAAGGACCTATTTTAAATAGTTCGGTTTTGTAATCCAAATTTGGTGGTATCCTTGGATGGGTTCTACTGGGTCTTAATGGGTTCTCTATTTGGACATCATTCGCTGGTTGGATGATTCTGGAATTTCAATCTATATTGACTGAACAAAATTCTAATGATAAAACTAGTTCTACTAATTTAGGGTATCCTAGAATAGGTTTCTATCCAAGGGTCGAGCTAGTTGCTAGTCGGGTTGGTTAGCTAGGTCCATAAGCCTGAAATGCGCCTTCAGTGACTTTTGTGTTTAAGGAACACATGAGACCTCAATTGGTGGCACACTAGTGGCATGTACATAGTGGGCTTCGAGTTGATCACAACCATATATTGGGTCTGTAGCCCCTCTTCCCAGAATCTTGATAATATATTTTATTTATTTATTTGAATTAAATGGTGATTTTTATAATTTTATAAATAATTATTTAGTTAATTATTACGGTAGATGATTTTAGCCATGATGGAGTTTTGGAGTATACGGTGACTGGAAATCGTGGCACGGATAGTACCATGGCGTGCTTTGGCTAGTGTATTAGCCCCGGTAGAGAAGACCGAGCCATAGTGATGTCCTAACTAGGAAAACTCGGCCAAGTTGCGACTTAACCCTTACCGAAGACTTATTTATTTATTATTTATCTTATTGAGCGTTAGGGAACCCGGTTGTACCGAATTAGTCCAGATAGGACCCAAGATAAGCCCAAGCCCATATAGTCATGCGGGACGTCCGATGACATGCGTGTTGATGTACTTTGATGAGTGGGTGGTTTTTCGTTTAAATGATTTAATGAATACTTTCTAAGTATTCGTAATTTAAATATTATAATATCATTATTGGTTGAGAAATCAATGATATTCGTATAAATAGGTCCTTGTGCATTTCGGGATTTCTAGACTGCACAAATGGTATATACACACCATTATTGTTTTATTGAATTTCGTCATTATTATTACTATTTTATTGATATTATTATTATATAATATTATTTTTTATTATCGGTTATATTATTTTTGTCAATTAAATATTATTATATATAGTCATATTTATATATATATATATATATATAAGGTCTACCCTAGTAATAGATAAGATTGGGGTTTATTTAGATTTTATGGGAATATTATATTAGTATATATTTATGAACAAATAGATATATAAAAATATATATATATATATATATACATATATACATATACATATACATATACATATACATATACATATATATATATATATATATATATATATATATATATATATATATATATATATATATATATATTGTAACACCCCAGTCCCAAAATACGTATACGTAGGACCAAGTACGTAGACATGCCAGCTGTATACATACGAAATACATGGACCTCGTATGTATACATAAGCTGTAAATGTAGTAATTCAAGACAACTAAATCTCATCCGCAACGAAAAGAATAATAATATAGAAATCAACTTGAATATTTATGATACAATCGTTGGGCGGAGACAAAGTCCACTACCAACTAATTTAAATAGAGAAGAAATATACAAAGAAAGTGATTGGTCGAGCGAAGCAATGACAAGTCCAAAAGCAGTCATCACGAAAGAAGGAATGGCCTTAGCTAGAGCACCTGCAAGAAATCACGAAAGCACACACCTGGGAAAAAACCAGGTCCTCAGAGAGACGTAACAAGACACATAATATCATGCCATAAACTGAATAAATAAAGCTCAATAGAAAAGTATGCATGAGTAAATGTTCCTAACCATTCTATGTGGATTTCAATTTAGAGGACAACGTTCTACGCAGGGGCTGTCTCAAGCATGTAATAAAGAGTGGCCAACAAGTAGCGCTCATCCGAGACACTATCGACCGGGTAACACGTAGCGCTCATCCGAGACACTATCTCCCAAATGTGTAAAATAAAAGTAGCCCCTACGCTAGTAGCTGTCCCCTCCCCCCAATGATACTATACGTGTGTCGTAACCATGACACACAAACACGTGTTGTTTCCACAACACGAGTTTATAATAGATAACAGTCAAGTCTTCTAACATGCCTCTATTGACAGTTATTCCTACGCATGCGCACGGGTGATCAGCCAACACGCAAGTGACCACTATATGACACTCACAACTCTCACACACAACTCGTGTACCATCGTGATAAGTCAATGAGACACACTAAATTTGACGGTAGTCCCTTAACTTTAAGCCAAAATATAGTAATTTGTATTTACATATAATTTAAAAATAAACAACTAAAACATGCATGATATTGAGCAGGAAATTTAAACAGTAAAGGCAAGGTGTCTTGCCTGGTGTGTCGTCTGGTGTGGTACAATGATCCAACAAGTTCTGCTCTGTCCAATTGCCAAGGCGAGTATGTATGGGGTTCGAAGTCATGAGAAAATAGGACATACGATTAGTCGTGAGCGATGGGGATAATTGAGGGGAAATTTGTGGAGATAGATACATATACTAATTTTAGAAAATACTTTCACGTAAATACTTGAAAATATTTTATATATAAAATTTTAGAAAAGTATCTTTTTATTAGTCAAAATATGTTTTTATGAAAATACTTTAAAAGCAAAAAAAATATTTTGGGCTAAACTCGAAGTTTATTAAAAATAAGTTTTCTAAGTAAACCTTTGTAAAATATGTTGAAAATCTAGAAATCATTCCAAGGATAAAAGTCCCAGTTTGTTAAATATAGTTTTTGCTCAAAAGTTATGTTTAAATTTAGTTAGACATAATGTAACAATATATTTAAAATCATAAGTGGCCAAACTATTTTTAGTAAAAAGTAAAGTTTTTGAGAAAATATTTATTATATATATATTTATAAAACAAAAGTAATAATAACAATACTAATAATATATTTGCTTATCAATAACAGAATACCTTGTAATCTAGTATTAGTGATAAATAATAATAATAAAAATAATAATGATGTTAATAATATTAATAATAGAATTAATAATAATAATAATAATAATAATAATAATAGAAATATTAATCATCATTAATAATAATACTATTAATAATAATAATAATTCACCAGTAAACTAATAAATATAATAATAATAATAATAATAATAATAATAATAATAATAATAATAATAATAATAATAATAACCTTTAACCTCAAAACCTTTTTCCCTAATCCATCATCCCGAGAGAGAGAGAAGAGCGAGAGTGGAGGAACGAAGAGGGGGAGAGCAGAGGGTTTACTCACCGAGGCCGGCGGTCGGGCGGCAGACGACGGAAGGCGGAGCCGACGTTGGTGGAGGCAGCACGGAGGGAGGAAGGAGAGGCGGAGCCGAGGTGGTCCGGCGCAGCGCTTGGCGGAGGGGGAGCTGCGCGCAGTGCTGGGAAGCCTCGTCGAGCGCGGCAGAGTCAGGCGCCTGGCTCGGAGGCTTCGCCGGTGGTTGGATCTGGCGGGGAGTGAGGAGCGGATGGGAGCGGCGGAGTCGGCGCCTGGCGTCGGCGAACGGAGATCTACTCGCGGGGTCTTCGACGCACAGGGGTGGCGCTCCGCCCAGGTGGGGCGGCGGAGTTGGGCGCGTGCTCGACCGAAATCGAGGGAAGTCGCGCGGTGGTGCATCGGAGAAGGTACTGGCGGTGGCGCGGCACTGGACGTGGCCGGCCACAGTGAGGCTCGTCGGACTCGGCGTTGGTGGCGCTCGTGGTTCGAGACGCAACGCGGAGAGGACGAGCTCCGGCGGGGAGGCGCGGCACAACGCAGGTTAGGGTTTGGGTCTGGTTTTCCTCTTCTTCTACTTTCTTTTCTCTTGTCGCTGTTACCGGTGTTTGGGTTTGGAGGCGCCCGCTGGCCGGAGATGGCCGGGGCGGTGACGACGGGATGGTGCGGGTGGTTGTGCGATCGTCACGGCACGGCAGAGATGGGGAGTCGGGGTGATGGCAGTAGCAGTGGTGGTTATGGTGGATTTTGGTACGGTGGTGGTCGGAGTCGGATGTCGGGAAGACGGAGGCAGGTGGTGGCTGGTGTTGCTGAGGGTGGCGGTGAATGTGGTGGCTGACGGTGGTGATGATGGCCGTTTGGGTGTGGCAGCGGTCGGGGAGTTTGGCCGGAGATCTGTGGTGGTGGTGACGAAGATGTCGGGTTTGGGTTAGGAATTTGGGATGCGTCGTGTCGGGGGTGTCCGACACGACAAGGTTGGGTGTCCGGGGTTGTCGGACACGGGGTCGAAATTATGTATATGTACTAGAATTACATATAGTGGATATGGGGAGGCACAGACACGATGCACCAATTTTTGTGGAAAATTTTGGTTGTGGAGAGAATTATGGAGGAGTACCTGCCTATTTATAGGATGTGGGAATTCCCAGTTGGATAGGGTTTAGGATTTGGTTTAAACCCAATTAGAATATTCAATCAAATAATTTAAATCAATTCAAGAAATTTAAACCCAAATCAAATCCAATTTCAATTGCAAATCAAATTTCAAATCAAGTATCCAATTTAATCAAATTAAATTTCTAGTATAAAATCCATGAGATAAATTAATTTCAAATATTTAACTATTTAAATAAATCCAAAATTTTAAATCAAGATTTAAATGTCCCAATAATTTTAAAATATATTTTCTAAAATACTATTAATATTAATTTCAAAAATTACATTATTATTTAGAAATAACTCAAATAAATATTTATGAAATATATATGTAAGCATAAATAATGCATACTTTTTCTAGTACACAATAAAATATTATTTGATTAATAACTCTTAAAAAAACAAAAAAAAGGCTTTTATAACAAGAATAATAATTATATATAATATTTTGAAAGTGTACAATAAAATAGAAAATGCTTTTCTAAAATATGTACGCTCGCACATATTCGTACTCGTCGAGCAAAACGAAAAATAAAATTTTCGTGCACGACGTATAATACGACTACACGACGTACAATACAAAATTTTTAATCAGTACCAAAAATCGATAAATAAAAAAATAGTAGAAATTTAGGGGTTTTATATATATATATATATATATATATATATATATATATATATATATATATATATAGTAATATATATAAAAAAAGGGAATTAAAAGGAAATAGTGCAGCTGAGGCCAGCTCGGTTGGCCAATAGGCCTCAGGCCCACAGAGCAGCAGGAACCATTTACGTGGGTAAACCCCCCCAGGCCCGAGAGCTTCCCCCACCCGAGCGCTTTAGATATATATATATATCGCGATATGTATACGCGAGAGGGAGATCGAGAGCAATCGACCTAACCCTAAGAACGCCGACACCCGACGACGCCTGGCCGGAGTTCACCGCGGGCGCACCCACGGCCGCACGCGCCACGCGAGTTACCGGCGGCGACAGAGCCGCGCGCACACAGGAACCGAGCACAACATCAACAGAATTATTGCAGCAACCACCCAACTATCGGGTACGTTTTCGTCCTCTTCACTCAACGAAATTCAATTTCGTAAGATGTTGTAAGAAGCCAGTATGACCATCTAGAAATCCTAGTTTTTAGGTTTGGATCTAGAGAACCCATCAGTCCATAAAATTGACTCAACGTCGACGAAAAACCTTGTCTCAAAACAGAGTATGGGACAGTCCCGACCCTAAATTGGAAGGCGATTCCTTGCCAATCGACCGATAGTTTCGGAACTCTATCTAAATAGGGTTGTAGACAACCTATAGGACTTGAAGACCCTTTTTGTAGTTTCTGATTTCGTCTAATATGTCTCGAGAAAATAATTGCTAAAAATCAAGAAAAACAGTTTTCAGAAAAAATAGAACTTTAGAAAAATCTCTCGATACGACGTACGTCCTGCCAATCCGGGCGACGTGGTCACGAACCGAAAGTATCGAAAGGTGCGTAACGGCTTCGTGGACGTGTGGGCTTTGACGGAATTCAAATTGGTTGCATGTGCGCGACGAATTTGATGCGTATCCGTCAAAATTCACCGTATCGACCTCTGTGCAAGTTTTCCAATTACTTTGTGCACGCTCGTCAGATCGAGATAAAACTTGCGCCAACAGGACTGTATCATTTTTATGGTCCTGTATGCCAAGTTTGGTCCAATTCTGAGACAGTTGAATCGGAACGCCGTTTTGTGGGCCCCACGGTCCGACTCAACGGGCGATTTTGTGCACGGCCTGCCGGAATCCAACTTTGGTCATTCGGTTGGGTTCGTATCGTCAAAAAAAATTCATAGACATAGTTTGACAACTTTAGAGACCGTTGACTCTGGCACGCTTTTCGGTGCAAAGTGGGTCCAACAGCGGACAACGTTTTGACCCAAAATTATCATTTTGCCCCTGTGTCCAGAATTGGACTCAAGGATAGGCAATCCTAGCTAATTTGACTATTCTAAAAATATTGGTAATATTTATTTCAGTTTTCGGGGACTGTTGTATGAGTTTTGACTATTGTGGCATTCTGAGTGGTTCAGATTATTGGTTACACCAGCACAGGACCACAGGCGAGTACAGTTTATTGTCTGCATTTCGATATTGATCTTTACTATATTTCATTGATTGGCCATTGGTTATGTGATTTTTTATACTCTATTATAAATTATTGAGTCGGGAATGAGAAGTACCAAGGATGTGTGATCCGACCGTAAACATTGTTTATTTTTCTGCAGTAGACCTCGTAGACAGTGCTTATTTTTCTGCAGTAGACCTCGTAGACAGTGCTTATTTTTCTGCAGTAGTCCTCGTAGATAGTGCTTATTTTTCTGCAAGTAGACCTCGTAGACAGTGCTTATTTTTCTGTAAGTAGACCTCGTAGACAGTGCTTATTTTTCTGCAAGTAGACCTCGTAGACAGTGCTTATTTTTCTGCAAGTAGACCTCGTAGACAGTGCTTATTTTTTATGCAAGTAGACCTCGTAGACCGTGCAGTGTAGTGTCCCAGACTGATCACATATCAAAGGTACTTCTAACAGTTGGGGAAAGTAATTTGTGTATATTTATTTGCTATTGGTTTTCCGTATTTCCTGTTTATTTTCAAAAACATGTAATTGATGTCTAACCTCTGTTGTATAGTCATTTTCTTTATTTGAAATTGCATTCAGTGAATTGTGCTCGTTCCATTCCTGACTGGAAACCAATATTTTTCAAGTTAGCCGTGAATTCACTTAGCTTGGGGAGTGACGGGTACTTGCAGACGGAAAGCCTAGAGACTAGCTAGATAGATGAGTTGTGGTCATTCCATATTTGTACAAGTTTATATTTTTTTTTCAAATATAAAACTTGTGAATATTGTAAGTTAAATTAGTTTTGTGAATGAGCATTATTTGTGATTTTGATCTTCATGGCCGTGACAGCGTTCTACCGCCGACACTGCGGCGTAGGCTGGCTTGGACACGTCTTGTATCCGTTTAAAAAAAATGAGTACGGGTTATGACAAGTTTTTGTGGTGGCCCATGCAGGTTTGTTTTCGCAAATCATGCGAACTCGTGATAGTACTTAAGTTAGTCGTACTATTGCGAGCCTGCTACTATGAAATGCTCATTCACGAATTAGGGTTAATTCGATTTGAGAGAATGACTAGGACTAGGAGTCCCTTATACAAATTTACCGATGGGTAGTCTAGGCCATGCAATGTAGATGAGGAGTTATCAATTTTGATAGTTTGTCAGATCCCTATAGGTACACTATTATCTTTTGATATGACGATATGACCCAATGTGGATAGATTATTCACTTGGTGAGAATCGGGCTTCCTAGGATTGATAATCTAACCTTGATAAATTATTCAGTTCCTCCTCTTGGTCTCTTAGATATCATCCTCATATCTTAGACCAAATTATCTTTTTAGTTCCTATTTCGCCCTAAGAATTATTATTTTATATAATTTCGATTATGTTATCCATATACGAACCTCGAGTTAGTTTCGATTCAAAGTTTTTCTTCCATGATTTGAACACACATGAAATAGATACTAGGATGTTTGTATTTCTTTGTCTTCGGTTATTCCTCCCTGTTAAATCTTTTATGTTAAAGGGTTGTGAACGATAGACAAATACCTACGCTCTATTTCATGGTCAACTTGTTCGAATCTCTAGAAGCTCATGAATTTTTATAGATATAGTTAAGGGAATATTAGTTAACTCACAATGGCAGGACAGCAGCGCACTGTCGCCATTTATTTGAATTTTGGAGACTATGGATACACTGCAGCCAGCAGCGCACTGGCGAAGCACGACCCCTAGAGTTGAAAGTAGTTTAAGAAAAATATTGGTTATAGAATATTGCTAAAACTATGGCTAGTGGTCCTCTTTGATCGTAGTTACCCTGGTGTCGAGATAAGGTAGAGTATCTGATAGCATATTACATATGAATCACGGAACCAAGAGTTTACCACCGCCCGGGTATACGGACGAGGCATAATTCTTGGTGAAATGACTTCAGACATGATTATAAGTTAGGATACTATAGAGGATAGGAAAATATCCTATATGTCCCCTAAGATCCAAACCCAATACTAGTGAAAGTTCTGTAGGTCGGGTAGCATGTCTTCTAACCTAGCATTCCATGATCCTTGTGATCTATTGACGAGGTAATTGACAGACACTAATGGGTTTACCTAGAATATAGAATAACCCCTTAGTCGACCAAGGCCTTATGGATAAGAAGATAGTAGGAAGACCGTATAAACAAGAACACCGGGTAAGGCTTTGATTCTCACAAAACTCGAACTCTCAAAAATTTCGTATACTTGTATTTTGACTATCTTGACCAATGCTGTTATTACAGCCTAGTTTTGCAAGCTCACCCAGTTCTCGAGCTTGATTCAAGACATATGTTTATTGGGGACGCCTACGAACATATTGTCTAATCAGAATCGATGTATTACGGTCTGATCAACCGTAGTGCACCCGATTCGCTCCCTTAATTATTCCACATGGATTGAGATGTCGAGGTATCTATGATCTCATCCGTGACTGCTTTGACAATTCCTCTTGAATTATATGTTCGCCTTTGAATCATGAAATTGTATTCAGTAACATCCCCCTTGAACTCTTTATTGTTTTTGTCTTTCACCGATTTGGAAAGACGAAAGCTTGTGATGGTAGAGAGATACAGAGTATTCCCATGGCTATGATAGTGGTATACACAAGTGTGGCTACCATCGGTCAGCCATGTGGTTGAGTTATTCGTTCTTCTCTCGACCCTCAAACTACTATTGGAACCCTCTAGTCATCTGAATTTGAGAACGATTAGGGTTTTACCCTTAGTCAAAATGCCAACCTAGGAGACTATCTATTCTCAAGAAATAATTTGTTGTGAGTCTCTAATTTATTGCTTGAAGCTTGCTTTAACTAGCAACCCTTAATCCCATACCCTTAGAACTCTTGTGACAATAGTCTGGCAGGTTTGACCCCAATCGAAATTCATGACTCAGTTGTTAGAATCTTTCCATAAGATGTGCCTTAGAGTTGGTTACCCCGTCGACAACTCTTATATACGGTGGACGGGCAGATCATTCTATTTTATCGACCATGTGCCATTATACACACTCGTTTTTTCCATTTATTGAGGAACAATCCTTGAGTTGACTTATACCTACCGTATCCCGTTACGCCGTGCCTTATTCTTATCTAACAGGAGTCGAGGTACGGTAGCCAGACTTTGGAATTTTTCTAACCTCATTATTCCTAAAACTATGTCCTAGCTTATAAGGTGGGTAGACTGTAAGCCTTCTAAAATTTTGGAATATACGTGGATTACCGATTGATTAGAATAATTTCATTAGGATGCTAATTAGTGCCCATGTACTCCCACTTTCCATGTAGACCATTTTGTGTCACCGGCTGTGTCATTAATAGTCGGTGTCACGCCCCGATTCGGGGAATCGCTCGCTTTGCTTCGATTCACGTCGAATCGATCTTCCTCGCTAAGGCGTGATGCCGTACAAGTCTGGAGTTGCACTTGTACAAGGCTAGAACATGCACATTTATATCAATTCATCACATTTGAAAAATAAGCCACAGTTGCGGAAACATTAAGCAAGCGGAATAGAAAAAAAATATTCATTTTATTGATGATTGTAGTCAGAATACAACTTTTCTCGATAATATTTGAAATGCCTTTTCGGCTACATTGATTCATGAAAAGAAGTACAACTGATAGGCTGCCATGAAATAATTTCCCGTTTCATACATCACGCCCCTTTAGTACTTTGAATATAAGCAGCTATCTTTGAAATCTTCGCAATACTTTGTACGTCTTTAGGGAAAAACAACTTGAAAGAAAACAGCAGTTCAGAAAGCTTTAATTGTGATGTGCGCCCGAGCCTTCTCCAGTACCTGTGGAGGAGGGGTCAGCACATTATAACAATGCGCTGGTGAGCCCCGTTGGCCCACTCAGCTAAACCAACATTTTATTAATGACAAGCATTTTAAAGATATGAATTTATAAGGGACAGGCAACATTTAGAGTAAATCATAATTCAAATGACATGGTAGTTCAATAAACCATGTTTACTTTACCATTGGCCGAATCCAGCTTTCCTGCATAAGATACAGGATAATAATAATATACTTACCGCCCCTGCATAAGACATTGACTAGCATACATTCCCACGATGTGACCACTGGTGTTGTTAAACCATATGGACTCTTTTCATTCATTCATTTGCATTTGGGACTTCAAGATAATGAGATGACAGCACAGTAGGGAGCTAGCCTCTATGATGCCTCGCATTACTCATGTTCCCCAAAGCACTTCATTATTTCCTCCTAGGCCGAATCGGTACAGGCGCCCCTGTACCATTCGAGGAAATTATTGCTCAATCCTTGTATACAAGTTGTCCATGGTCAGGCGAATGTGTGTCCGACTCGATATACACAGTGTGCATAGAATATTTGAAGTAATAGGCAACATGATCATTCTTAGCATTTTATAACCATCATTCTAGGCATCAATTCAATCATTTCCATGTTCTGTTCATTGCAGTGTAATCAATTCATTTCAATGTTCTATCTCTAGCATCTTAGTGGTATTGACTTGTGGCATTAGCATCTTGGTATCGATCAACGGATGTTGCAAGACAATTATTTAGTTGGCATGAAGGAATAGCGAGAGGGACAATACCACCACAGAGATCCATACTCACCAAATTAGAGAATCGTCGAGAGAGAGAGGAACACTTGCACGCTTAGCCTTCCGTCACGCGTCAGTCTGCATTGGCACCAAAAGATTGATTAATAATCCGTCTCGTTGTGTTCTCTTCTCTCAGAATTCTCAAGAATGAATGCTATGCAAATCGATGAAAAAGGGCAAGAATCAAATCATCAAAAATCATTCAGAAAAGCATCCATCAAAACCAAGCAGCAAAACCAGCAGCAAAACATCCAGAAAAAACTCTTGGACGCATTTCAAGAGAAACCGATCCATCAATTGGAAAGATTCTTATGCACTTGTCCGTGATCGATTCGATGCCGACGGTAAGTTTCCCCAATACTCGGTTTCGACCGAGTTAGCCAAGCCACAAGCCTTACATAGTGAACCGCTAGGAGCGGGACACTACATAATATACCACTAAGAAAAAGTTTCATCCTCGAAACTTAAAACAAAAGTCCTACCTCAAAATCATCAAATAGCGAAGGGTATTTCACCCGCATCTCTTCCTCTAATTCCCATGTCGACTCCTCAACAGCATGGTTCCGCCACAGCACGTTGACTAGAGACACTATCCGATTCCGTAAAACTTTCTCTTTCCTGTCCAAAATCTGGACAGGCTCTTCATTGTAGGATAGGTCAGCGCTCAGCTGCAGCTGATCGAAGTTCACTACATGGCTTGGATCATGCACGTACTTCCGCAGTTGGGATACATGGAAGACATCGTGCACATCAGCCAAAGTCGGAGGTAGTGCAAGTCGATAAGCCACTGAGGCTACCTTCTCCAAAATCTCGAATGGTCCGACGAATCTCGGGCTTAGCTTTCCTTTCATCCCAAACCGCATCACACCTCGCATGGGTGTGACCTTCAAGAAGACATGATCGCCTGCTGTGAATTCCAAAGGTCGTCGATGAACATCCGCATAACTCTTTTGTCGACTTTGAGCAACTCTAAGTCTTTCTCGAATTAAGCGAATCCTCTCGACGGCCTGTTCCACAAGTTCTGGTCCAAGCACTTGCCGTTCACCTACCTCATCCCAGCATATCGGTGATCGACATTTCCGTCCATATAAGGCTTCGTACGGGGCCATTTGGATACTTGCCTGATAACTGTTGTTATAGGCAAATTCTGCTAATGCGAGATGTGTGTCCCAATTTGTCTTCGAATCGAGCACGCACAATCTCAACATATCTTCAAGAATCTGGTTTACTCTCTCTGTCTGACCATCAGTCTGCGGATGGTAAGCTGTACCGAAGTTCAACTTTGTGCCCATTGCCGAGTGCAGACTTATCCAAAATCGCGACAAGAATCTTCCGTCTCTATCCGATACTATAGAAGCTGGCACCCCATGTAATCGAACAATTTCATTTATGTAGATCTGAGCCAACCGTTCTACTCCCCATGTAACTTTTATTGGAATGAAATGTGCCGACTTGGTTAATCTATCCACGATAACCCAAATCGCATCATTTCCCTTCTGAGTTCTTGGCAAGCCAACTATAAAATCCATACAGATATTATCCCACTTCCACAGTGGAATAGCCAAATTTTGTAGTTCTCCGCCTGGCCGTTGGTGTTCGGCCTTCACACGCTGACAATCCATGCATTGTGACACGAATAGCGCCACATCCTTCTTCATACCATGCCACCAAAAAGTTGAGCGTAGATCCTTATACATTTTCGTGCCTTCCGGATGCAAGGAATACTTCGCGAAATGAGCCTCGGTCAGTATTTCCTTCCTGATATTCTCGTCCTTAGGGACGCACAATCTTTCCTTGACACGAATAGTGTCATCTTCAACGGTAAAGTCCGACGCCTTTCCTGCTAGAATCAACTCGCGTATCTTCTGCAGAAACGGGTCATCCTTCTGAGCAAACTTAATCCTTCCCTGGAGACTCGGCTCAAGTTGCAATTGAGCCAACTGTACATTCTGCGGACGGATCCTGAATTCGATGCCCATCTCTTCAAGATCCCGTAGTACCTCTTTTGCTATTGTTAGGGACCCAACAAATTTTCGACTCAAGGCATCAGCTACCACATTCCCTTTACCCGACGTGTAAGAGATTGTCAAGTCATAATCTTTGATCAATTCTAACCAACGCCGCTGCCTCAAATTCAATTCCTTTTGCGTGAATATGTACTTTAGGCTTTTGTGATCCGTGAAGATCTCGCAGGACACACCATAAAGATAGTGTCGCCACAATTTCAACGCGAACACAATCGCCGCCAGTTCCAAATCATGTGTTGGATAATTCTTCTCATGCTGTTTGAGTTGTCTCGAAGCATAAGATATTGTCTTCCCACGTTGCATGAGAACACATCCCAAACCAAGTCCCGACGCGTCACTGTAGATCTGAAATCCCTCAGAGCCTTCCGGAAGTGCTAAAATTGGGGCCGTGACGAGCCGCTGCTTGAGTTCTTGGAAACTATTCTCACAGTCGTCCGTCCACTTAAATACGACTCCCTTCTGAGTCAGGCGAGTCAAAGGCGAGGTGATTCTCGAGAAGTCCTTCACAAATCTACGGTAGTACCCGGCTAAACCAAGGAAACTCCGTATTTCACTAGCTGATGCAGGCTGCTTCCAGTCCACCACTGCCTCAATCTTCTTTGGGTCGACGGCAACACCTTCCGCCGAAACAACATGTCCAAGGAACGACACGCTGTTCATCCAAAATTTGTACTTGCTTAGTTTTGCATAGAGCTGGTTGTCCCGCAGCGTCTGAAGTACTTCTCTCAAGTGCTCGACATGAGTCTCCCTATCCTTTGAGTAGATCAAGATGTCATCAATGAACACAACAACAAACTTGTCTAAGAACGGTCGAAACACTCTATTCATTAAATTCATGAAGGCTGCTGGAGCATTAGTCAAGCCGAATGGCATGACCAAAAACTCATAGTGTCCGTATCTCGTACGGAATGCTGACTTAGGAACATCTTCGGGTCTGATTTTCAACTGATGATATCCTGAACGAAGATCGATTTTTGAAAACACGGTCGCCCCTTGTAGCTGATCGAATAAATCATCTATCCTTGGCAAAGGATACTTGTTACGGATGGTTGCCTTATTCAGTTCTCTGTAATCGATGCATAGCCGCATCGTTCCATCCTTCTTCTTTACAAACAGCACTGGAGCTCCCCATGGAGATACACTTGGGCGAATGTATCCTCGGTCTAATAATTCTTGTAGCTGTACCTTTAGTTCCTTCAATTCTGCCGGAGCCATCCTGTACGGCGCTTTAGATATCGGACGAGTATCCGAAAATGTGTCAATTGTGAATTCAATTTCTCTATCCGGCGGCATCCCAGGTATCTCGTCCGGAAACACATCGGGGAACTCTGCCACAATCTCGGTCTGATTCGAATCTACACCCTTCATTTGAGTGTCAAAAACAGAAACAAGGAACCCTTCACACCCTGAGTACAACATATGCCTTGCTGTAACTGCCGATATTACCATAGGTCCTTGGAACGCCGAACCGCACGAGTAAGAGAACTCTGTTTCTCCGGTTAGGTGGAACACAACTCTCTTATCCGCACAGTCAATCGTTGCATGACAGGCGCTGAGCCAGTCCATACCCAAGATGATATCGTACTCCTTGATGTCTAGTACAATTGCATCCAGCGATAAAGTTTTTCCTCCAATTTTTATGTAGCCGTCCCTGCAAATCAAAGTTGCAGGCATATCTACTCCCGAAGGAGTGCTAACACACAAAGCTGTCTTTAGTTGAGTCATACAAAATTTATTTTCCGTTGCAAAATCAGAAGAGATAAAGCAATGAGTAGCGCCAGAATCAAAAAGTACTCTTGCAGGTGTGCCTTTATATAGCAACGTACCTGTTATAACATTCTTCGCGGTCTGGGCCTCTGCCTGAGTCAAGGCATAAACCCTTGCTTGCCCACCTTGTTGATTCGGTGCATTCCCAGCTGGAGCCGGTAAGGCTGGTGGCGCTTCGCCACGATGCTGGTTGTTATATGGTCCCCGGTTGTGGTTGTTGTTATGCCCACGATACTGATTATTGTTATGCCCACGAGGAGGATACTGATTCCCTCCTCTATTTCTGCAGTCAGCTTCCTTATGGCCCTGTTCGCCACATTTGAAACACTTCACCCGACAATCCTCAGATCGATGTCCCCAACGGTTGCATGATTTACAACGTTCTGTATGTTGAGGCCCTCTATTGTCTCCAGTATTGTGATGCTTAGGTGCATCGTTCCTGCTAGCAGACCAAGGTCGTTTCTGATTATTGAGTCCTTGGTTGCTCTTTATTGTCTCACGACTAGCCGGCTTATGAAATCTCTCCATCTCGAGAGCTGTCTCGTACGCCTCCCGGTAAGACGTACATTTTCGAGTTAGCACATCCCGCTCTAGGCCCTCATTCAAGCCATGTACAAATCTTCCTCGCTTGGCGTCGTCATTCGGTACCATGTACCCAGCGAATGCGACTCTCTTCAAAAACTCTGTCTCGTAGTCATGCACTGACATACTGCCTTGTCGAAGTGCAATGAACTCATTCTCTTTTCGTTGTCGGACAGCGGGTGGAATGAATTGAGTGATGAAAGCCTGCTTGAAGGCCTCCCAAGACATCTTTATATCCTGACTATTTCCGCAAAGTACCTGTCTCTGCGAAATCCACCATTCCTGGGCCTTGAGACGAAGTTGTACAGCGGCACACTCCACTCTCTTACTGCCCTGAATCTCTAACATTCGGAAATAGCCCTCCAGTGTGTTCAAGAAGCCCATCACCTCATCTGGCTCCTCTTTCCCATTAAAATCAGGTGGGTCGCAACTTTTAAATTCAGAGAACTTGAAGCTCGTCCTCTTCCGTGTCGGCGTCTCAGATTTCTCTGCCGGCACCTCCACGGTCTCGGTTGCTGTGGCCTTTGCAGAAACATTAGAATCGGCCGACAGCTTGATGACAATCTGAGTTAGACTATCAGCTTACTTTTGTTGAGCATCCAGCTGCTCCTGAAACTGATACTGAAGCTGCTCCTGAAGCGCGCGATGTTGAGCTTCGCTCTGCTTCCTCTGAGCCTCCATTTGCTTAATCAGTTTCTCAATCGGGTCAGACGATGAATTCGTCTTTGAGCTATCACCCTTGGTCATTCTACAACAAAGAAATAATTCCATTAGCACTCATAAAATATTTATGGGCTTATTGTATGGAACATTATTTCATGCCAGCGCTATCGACACCATCAATCGAGAAAATTTGCATCAAGACTTCCTTTTTGAAATAATTATTTTTGAAATCCGAGGAAGTGAAACCGTGCTCTGATACCAACTTGTCACGCCCCGATTCGGGGAATCGCTCGCTTTGCTTCGATTCACGCCGAATCGATCGTCCTCGCTAAGGCGTGATGCCGTACAAGTCTGGAGTTGCACTTGTACAAGGCTAGAACATGCACATTTATATCAATTCATCACATTTGAAAAATAAGCCACAGTTGCGGAAACATTAAGCAAGCGGAATAGAAAGAAAATATTCATTTTATTGATGATTGTAGTCAGAATACAACTTTTCTCGATAATATTTGAAATGCCTTTTCGGCTACATTGATTCATGAAAAGAAGTAAAACTGATAGGCTGCCATGAAATAATTTCCCGTTCCATACATCACGCCCCTTTAGTACTTTGAATATAAGCAGCTATCTTTGAAATCTCCGCAATACTTTGTGCGTCTTTAGGAAAAAACAACTTGAAAGAAAACAGCAGTTCAGAAAGCTTTAATTGCGATGTGCGCCCGAGCCTTCTCCAGTACCTGTGGAGGAGGGGTCAG
Organism: Iris pallida; assembly: GCA_029216955.1. Classification (NCBI taxonomy): domain Eukaryota; kingdom Viridiplantae; phylum Streptophyta; class Magnoliopsida; order Asparagales; family Iridaceae; genus Iris; species Iris pallida. The sequence continues at coordinate 7,692,122 of JANAVB010003000.1, forward strand.
CACATTATAACAATACGCTGGTGAGCCCCGTTGGCCCACTCAGCTAAACCAACATTTTATTAATGACAAGCATTTTAAAGATATGAATTTATAAGGGACAGGCAATATTTAGAGTAAATCACAATTCAAATGACATGGTAGTTCAATAAACCATGTTTACTTTACCATTGGCCGAATCCAGCTTTCCTGCATAAGATACAGGATAATAATAATATACTTACCGCCCCTGCATAAGACATTGACTAGCATACATTCCTACGATGTGACCACTGGTGTTGTTAAACCATATGGACTCTTTTCATTCATTCATTTGCATTTGGGACTTCAAGATAATGAGATGACAGCACAGTAGGGAGCTAGCCTCTATGATGCCTCGCATTACTCATGTTCCCCAAAGCACTTCATTATTTCCTCCTAGGCCGAATCGGTACAGGCGCCCCTGTACCGTTCGAGGAAATTATTGCTCAATCCTTGTATACAAGTTGTCCATGGTCAGGCGAATGTGTGTCCGACTCGATATACACAGTGTGCATAGAATATTTGAAGTAATAGGCAACATGATCATTCTTAGCATTTCATAACCATCATTCTAGGCATCAATTCAATCATTTCCATGTTCTGTTCATTGCAGTATAATCAATTCATTTCAATGTTCTATCTCTAGCATCTTAGTGGTATTAACTTGTGGCATTAGCATCTTGGTATCGATCAACGGATGTTGCAAGACAATTATTTAGTTGGCATGAAGGAATATCGAGAGGGACAATACCACCACAGAGATCCACACTCACCAAATTAGAGAATCGTCGAGAGAGAGGAACACTTGCACGCTTAGCCTTCCGTCACGCGTCAGTCTGCATTGGCACCAAAAGATTGATTAATAATCCGTCTCGTTGTGTTCTCTTCTCTCAGAATTCTCAAGAATGAATGCTATGCAAATCGATGAAAAAGGGCAAGAATCAAATCATCGAAAATCATTCAGAAAAGCATATATCAAAACCAAGCAGCAAAACCAGCAGCAAAACATCCAGAGAAAACTCTTGGACGCATTTCAAGAGAAACCGATCCATCAATTGGAAAGATTCTTATGCACTTGTCCGTGATCGATTCGATGCCGACGGTAAGTTTCCCCAATACTCGGTTCCGACCGAGTTAGCCAAGCCACAAGCCTTACATAGTGAACCGCTAGGAGCGGGACACTACAGTCGGAGCACGAGACCAGCTGTTACCTTCCAATAAAATTTCACATGCAAGATCTAGACGAGTCCACCTTTATCTAGGTGTATCACGTCCCACTCAAACACGTCCCCTTGTACCCTATTTTTATGGTACGACTTTCAGGTCAAAAGGACTAGATATAACCCTTACCATAATACCGATAAACTTCCCAACTACAATTAGAGACTCAACCTTGACTCAAACCTTTCAACCCAATATATGGTTGTGATCTACTCGAATCCCACTACGCACATGTTACTAGTGTGCCACTCAATTGTGTCTTCTCGTGCTACTTACATACAAAAGTCACTGAAGGCACAATTTTGGGCTTTAAGGACCTAGCCAACCAATCTGACTGACAACTAGTTCAACCACTTGGGTGGAAACCTATTCTAGGTTACCCTAACCTACTAGAAATAGTTTTATCATAGGGATCTTGACCAGTCAATATAGATTAAAATTCAGGGTTCATCCAACCAACGATTGATGTCCAATCAGGGAACCCATTAAGACCCAGTAAATATCCATCTATGTGTTCCACTACATTTGGACTATAAAAACTGAACTATTTGAAATAGGTCCCTACACCTATTTGGTGGTCTCCACCTCTTAGAATGTGGTATCATTCGTAACCATTATTCCATTTACTTGGAAGTCGCGATACGATCTTGTATTGCATTTATACCCCTTGCTCGTGTGTTTAAATAACCACAGGGAAAATCACAATCTTGATTCCTCAAATTCCGTTCTATTATGGAACCTGTTAGAATTTCGAGAACGGAATTTCTGTATTGCACGGAGAGCAAGCTCCTATAAGAAACAAAGGTTTTTTTTTGATTTAGCAAGTGACTGGACTAGAGTAGCCCACTCTAGCAAATAAGTCAATCGTTCATAGACTTTCTTTCTGTCTGCATCATTGGATACTCTCTACCGTTCTAGAAATTTTATTTTTACTCTCGAATGTTCTTCCTTATCTTCCGGTCCTTCCTATTTGGGAGCGACGAATGATCATGCTTATTGGAATTTACCAATATTTTTAGCTACTTGTGTAAGTTTGTTGCTTGTTAAATTTTGGATTGCTTGATAGATATGAGAGGTTTATAGGTGCCATATTCAGTAGATATCTATTTGTAGCAATTATAGCAATTAGTTGGATGATTATAAAGTTGTAGGGACATACCTTTGAGGGAGTAGTGTGACCAAAGGTGGGTAAAAATCCTCGAGATTTTTTTGTAGTTGCCAAAATGGCCAAGGCGAAGGATATAAACTATTTTGAGGAATTAAATTTAAGGAGATTAAGGTAATAGTAGATCTCCTTTTTTGAATTTAAGGAATAGTTGTGAATTAGAATTTCGAGGACGAAATTATTTTAAGGTGGGTAGATTTGTAGCCCCTCTTCCCAGAATCTTGATAATATATTTTATTTATTTATTTGAATTAAATGGTGATTTTTATAATTTTATAAATAATTATTTAGTTAATTATTACGGTAGATGATTTTAGCCATGATGGAGTTTTGGAGTATACGGTGACTAGAAATCGTGGCACGGATAGTACCATGGCGTGCTTTGGCTAGTATATTAGCCCCGGTAGAGAAGACCGAGCCATAGTGATGTCCTAACTAGGAAAACTCGGCCAAGTTATGACTTAACCTTTACCGAAGACTTATTTATTTATTATTTATATTATTGAGCGTTAGGGAACCCGGTTGTACGAAATTAGTCTAGATAGGACCAAAGACAAGCCCAAGCCCATATAGTCATGCGGGACGTCCGATGACATGCGTGTTGATGTACTTTGATGAGTGGGTGGTTTTCCGTTTTATTGATTTAATGAATACTTTCTAAGTATTCGTAATTTAAATATTATAATATCATTATTGGTTGAGAAATCAATGATATTCGTATAAATAGGTCCTTGTGCATTTCGGGATTTCTAGACTGCACAAATGGTATATACACACCATTATTGTTTTATTGAATTTCGTCATTATTATTACTATTTTATTGATATTATTATATAATATTATTTTTTTTATTATCGGTTATATTATTTTTGTCAATTAAATATTATTATATATAGTCATATTTATATATATAGATAAGGTCTACCCTAGTAATAGATAAGATTGGAGTTTATTTAGATTTTATGGGAATATTATATTAGTATATATTTATGAACAAATAGATATATATATATTTTTTAATATATATATATATTTATATATATATATATATATATATATATATATATATATATATATATATATATATATATATATGTATAGTAATATATAAAATAAAAAAAGGGAATTAAAAGGAAATAGTGCAGCTGAGGCCAGCTCGGTTGGCCAATAGGCCTCAGGCCCACAGAGCAGCAGGAACCATTTACGCGCGTAAACCCCCCCAGGCCCGAGAGCTTCCCCCACCCGAGCGCTTTAGATATATATATATATCGCGATATGTATACGCGAGAGGGGGATCGAGAGCAATCGACCTAACCCTAAGAACGCCAACACCCGACGACGCCTGGCCGGAGTTCACCGCGGGCGCACCCACGGCCGCATGCAGCCACGCGAGCTACCGGCGGCGACAGAGCCGCGCGCACACAGGAACCGAGCACAACAACAACAGAATTATAGCAGCAACCACCCAACTATCGGGTACGTTTTCGTCCTCTCCACTCAACGAAATTCGATTCCGTAAGATGTTGTAAGAAGCCAGTATGACTATCTAGAAATCCTAGTTTTTAGGTTTGGATCTAGAGAACCCATCAGTCCATAAAATCGACTCAAAGTCGACGAAAAACCTTGTCTCAAAACAGAGTATGGGACAGTCCCGACCCTAAATTGGAAGGCGATTCCTTTCCAATCGACCGACAGTTTCGAAACTCTATCTAAATAGGGTTGTAGACAACCTATAGGACTTGAACTCCCTTTTTGTAGTTTCTGATTTCGTCTAATATGTCTCGAGAAAACAATTGCTAAAAATCAAGAAAAATAGTTTTTAGAAAAAATAGAACTTTAGAAAAATCTCTAGATACGACGTGCGTCCCGCCAATTATTGGTTGCCTGTGCGCGACGAATTTGATGCGTATCCGTCGAAATTCACCGTATCGACCTCTGTGCAAGTTTTCCAATTACTTTGTGCACGCTCGACAGATCGGGACAAAACTTGCGCCAACAGGACCGTATCATTTTTCTGGTCCTGTATGCCAAGTTTGGTCCAATTATGAGACAGTTGAATCAGAACGCCGTTTTGCGGGCCCCACGGTCCGACTCAACGGGCGATTTTTTGCACGGCCCGCCAGAATCCAACTTTGGACATACAGTTGGGTTCGTATCGTCAAAACGAATTTGTAGACATATAGTTTGACAAATTTAGAGACCGTTGACTCTGGCACGCTTTTCGGTGCAAAGCGGGTCCAACGGCGGACACCATTTTGACCCGAAATTGCCATTTTGCCCCTGTGTCTAGAATTGGACTCAAGAACAGGCAATCCTAGCTAATTTGACTATTTTAAGAACATTGGTAATGTTTATTTCAGCTTTCGGGGACTGTTGTACGAGTTTTGACTATTGTGGTATTCTGAGTGGTTCAAATTATTTGTTACACCAGCACAGGACCACAGGCGAGTACAGTTTATTGTCTGCATTTCGATATTGATCTTTACTATATTTTATTGATTGGCCATTAGTTATGTGATTTTTTTATACTCTATTATAAATTGTTGAGTCGGGAATGAGAAGTACCAAGGATGTGTGATCCGACCGTAGACAGTGTTTATTTTTCTGCAGTAGACCTCGTAGACAGTGCTTATTTTTCTGCAGTAGACCTCATAGACAGTGCTTATTTTTCTGTAGTAGACCTCGTAGACGGTGTTTATTTTGTGCAAGTAGACCTCGTAGACAGTGCTTATTTTTCTGCAAGTAGACCTCGTAGACAGTGCTTATTTTTCTGCAAGTAGACCTCGTAGACAATGCTTATTTTTCATGCAAGTAGACCTCGTAGACCGTGCGGTGTAGTGTTCCAGACTGATCACATATCAAAGGTACTTCTAACAGTTGGGAAAAGTATTTTGTGTCTATTTATTTGCTATTGGTTTTTCGTATTTCCTGTTTATTTTTAAAAACATGTAATTGATGTCTAACCTCTGTTGTATAGTCATTTTCTTTATTTGAAATTGTATTCAGTGAATTGTGCTCGTTCCATTCCTGACTGGAAACCAATATTTTTCAGGTTAGCCGTAGATTCACTTAGTTTGGGGAGTGACGGGTACTTGCAGATGGAAAGCCTAGAGACTAGCTAGATAGATGAGTTGTACCATTCCATATTTGTACAAGTTTATATTTTTCTACAAATGTAAAACTTGTGAATATTGTAAGTTAAATTAGTTTTATGAATGAGCATTATTTGTGATTTTGATCTTTATGGCCGTGACAGCGTTCTACCGCCGACACTGCGGCGTAGGCTGGCTTGGACACATCTTGTATCCGTTTAAAAAAAATGGGTGCGATTCGTGATAGGGTCGAAGGAATCGAGTCAAGGTTGAGGCTCTAGTTGAAGTCGGAAAGTATACCGGTATTGTGGTAAGGGTTTATAGCTAGTCCTTTTGTCCTGAAAATCGTACCAAAAAAATAGAGTACAAGGGGACGGATTTGAGTGGGACATGATATACCTAGATGAAGGTGGACTCGTCTAGATCTTGCATATAAAATTTGTTGGAAGGTAACAACTGGCCTCGTGCTCCGAATATTAATGACACGGCCGGGACACAAAAATGATCTAAATGAAAAGTGGGAGTCCAAGGGCACTAATAATCATGTTAATGGAAATTATTCTAATCACTCGGTTATTCTGGTATATCCTAAATTTTAGGAGGCTTACCGTCTATCCACCTTAGAAGCTAGGATATGGTTTTAGGAATAATGAGGTTAGAAGGATTTCAAAGTCCGGATATTGTACCCCGATACTTGTTAATAAAGAATAAGGCACGATGTACAGGATACGGTAGATATAAGTCAAGTCAAGGGTCGTTCCTTACTAAATGGAAAACAAGTGTGTAATATGTCACATGGTTGAAAAATAGAATGATCTACCCGTCCATAGTGTACAAGAGTTATCGACGGGGTAACCAACTTTAAGGCACAAGATTTCTAACCACTGAGTCATAAATTTCTATTTGTGTCAAGCCTGCCAAACTATTGTCACAGGAGTTCTAATCACATGACTGGCCGATGGTAGCTACACTTGTGTATACAACTATCATAGCCATGGGGATACTCTGTATTTATCTATCAATTACGAGCTTTTGTCTTTCCAAATAAGTGAAGGACAAAACCAATGAGGAGTTCAAGAGAGATGTCACTGAGTACAATTACGTGATTCAAAGGCGAATGTATAATTCAAGAGGTATTGTCAATACAGTCGTGGGTGAGATCCTGGATACATCTACATCTCAACCCACGTAGGTTAATCGGAGGGAGAGCGAACCAAATGCATCATGGTTGATCAGACCGTAATACAATGATTCTGATTAGACAATATATTAGCGGACATCCCCAATAAACATATGTCTCGAATCAAGCTCGATAAAAGAGTAAGCTTGAAAAACTAGGCTGTAATGGCAGCATTGGTCAAGAGAGTCAAGATATAAATATGCGAGATTTCTGAAAGGAGGAATAAGTATTTTGAGTTTTGGAAAATCAAAACCTTACATGGTGTTATTTCTCATACAGTCTTCCTACTATCTTTCTATCAATAAGGCCTTGGTCACTAATGAGTTATGGAACTCTAAATTTTATATTCTAGGTAAATCCTTGGTTCCGTGATTCAGATATAATATGCTATCAGATACTCTACCTTATATTGACACCAGGTCTAAAGCGGTCAACGAAGATGTAGTTTCAGTAATGTTCCATAACCTATGATTCTTTGAAACAGTTTCAACTCTATGGATCATGCATCGCCAATGCGCTGCTGGCTGGCCATCGTAGTCGTTGATACTACTCCAACTATATTCCTAGAACTTCGAGGAGTTGCTAGGGATTCAACTTAGTTGACTATGGTAGAAATCGTAAATACCTGCCTGTAAGTCTCAATCCTTAAAGTAAAAGGTTGACCAGGGAAAATAACTGACGATAAGGAAAATAAGAACATCCTAACATTTATCTCATATATATTTCAAATGGCTGAGGGTAAAACTTTGAATCAAATCAAACTCGGGATTCATACAGGAATAACAGAATCAGAAATTATAAACTAACTCCTTACAGCAAAAGAGAATTTAAAATAGACAATTCTATCTTATGATATAAGATTTATATCTAATAAAGCAAAAGAAAATTAAACAGTTTATCAAAATTAATACCTTAATTATAGGCAAGCCTAACATACCAAGCGAATAGTATATCCACATTGGATCACATTGTCATATCAAAGGTAATAGTGTACCTATAGGGATCTAGCAAGCTATCTAAATTGCATGGCCTATCTAATAACCTTAACTATCCAACGGTCAATTTGAACAGGGACTCCTAGTCCTAGTTATTTTCCTAAATTGTTTTAATCCTAATTGTGAATGAGCATTTCCTGGGCGCAGGCTCGCAATGGTACGACTAACTTAAGTACCATCACGAGTTCACAATCTTTTACGAAAACTGACCTGCATGGGCTACCACAAAAACTTGTCACGACCCGCACCCGCTTTTCGGATACGAGACGTGTCCAAGCCAGCCTACGCCGCAGAGTCGGCGGTAGAACGCTGTCAAGCCCGCAAGAAATAAATACTCAAAATATAACATTTGCTCCTCATTCACATTTCTAAATTCATTATAACATTTACAACATTTATAATTAAAGAAAATACAAGATTTTACAATAAATAAAATTGTTACAACTGCTATCTATTTCTAGGTTGACCTCAGCATACCCAAGCCTTCCCAATGCTAAGAGTGATCGCGGCTAAACCTGAAAAATATTGGTTTCAAGTCAGGAATGGAACAAGTGCACAAACCGACGGCAATGCAAAAACATAATAGAATTAATAAGATATGAAAATAACATATGAGATATGAAAACTGGAAAGTACTGATGACATGGCACGATGGAGAATAAAAATAAAAATAAAAGATAACTACCTATGTGGTGTTAAATATTCTTTTCAACATGTGAACGGCTAGTGGGTAAATACGGCACACTGCAAGTGTCGTGTGCAGCTGCTATCATTCAAGATTAGACATATTGGGATAGTTCTGGGTAGTCCATATGTGTACCAAGATATTTTTCCTTCCGACTACTCCGTGTGACGAGCGTGTCAACAAGCAGCAAGATATATATAGACATGAAATGAAAAGACTACTATGAGTCGAAAGCAATCAGAAAGTGCACTTGCCTGAGGTCCTTAGCTGGTGAAACCAATAATACTATACCACTCAATGAGCCACAATCAGTCAACACATGCAGAAGTCTCCAGATGCTAAAATAAACAGCACCAACGTTCTCAGAATAGTCAAATTAGCAAAAATTTCTTGTCCTTAAGTCCAATTCTGGACACAGGGGTAAAACGATAATTTCGGGTCAAAACGGTGTCCGCCGTTGGACCCACTTTGCACCGAAAAGCGTACCAGAGTCAACGGTCTCTAAAGTCGTCAAACTATATGTCAACAGGTTCGGTTTTCCGATACGAACCCAACTGTATGTCCAGAGTTGAATTTCGGCGGGCCGTGCACAAAATCGCCCGTTGAGTCGGACCGTGGGGCCCGCAAAACGGCGTCCGATTCAACTGTCTCAGAATTGGACCAAACTTGGCATACAGGACCAGAAAAATGATACGGTTCTGTTGGCACAAGTTTTGTCTCGATCTGACGAGCGTGCAGAAAGTAATTAGAGTTTGTGCAAAGTGGTCGATACGGTGAATTTCGACGGATACAGATCAAATTCGTCGCGCACACGCGACCAATTTGAATTCCGTCAAAGCCCACACGACCACGAAGCCGATACGCAGCTTCTGATGCTTTCGGTTCGCGACCACGTCACCCGGATTGGCGGGACGCACGTCGTGTGGATGAATTTTCTAAGTTTTTAAACTGTTTTTACGTAGATAAAATCTCGATTTTGAAAACTGTTTTCTCAATATATAATTAATGAAATTCGAAAATACAAAATAGGTTAGGAAGCCCCATATGTTGTCTTCAAGTGTCTTCAATTAGTTTTCTAAAATTCCTAATGGGTTGACAGGAATCGATCTCCAAAGAGGGCTACTTGGTACTGTTGAAAACTGTTTTGTGAACAATTTTTCTTCGATGTTTGCATCGATCTTCTGGATCGAAGGCTCGTTCCTGTCGAGTTCTATTTGTTAGGGATCCGAGTGGGTTATGTAGGCTCCTAGTAGAAATTTATGAAATCGAAAACGAACGAGCGAAGAGGATAAAATCTTACTCGAGAGCAGGGGGTTTGCTGCGAACACTCTGTTGGCTGTGCGCCTGAGTGCGCGCGGCGGCGCGGCCTGGCCTGCCTCCGGCGACTGCCTCGCGGCGACGCGAGGTCGGGGTGGTCGCCCAGTGGCTGGGGTCGACTCTGGGTGGTCGGCGTGGATGAATTAGGGTTTGCTTCTCTCATGCGAACTCTCGATATACTTACGTATATATATATATATATATATATACAGTTGTTGAATCCGAACAGAGCTCGGCCTGGGTTTTGGCCGGGTCGGCCTGGCAGCTGTGAGGTTTTAGAATTGTTTTCTTTTCCTTTTTCTTTTTCTTATTCTTTACTTATTACTATTTATTATAACTAATATATATATATATATATATATATATATATATATATATATATATATATATATATGTATATATATATATATATATATATATATATATATATATATATATATATATATAAAAATATATATATATATATATATATATATATACATACAAATATATGTATACACATATTTATTTATATATATACACCTACATACATATGTACTTGTACATAATATATATATATTTATATATATATACATACACACGTATATAATTTATATATATATACATTCACAATCACACACACACACACACACACACACACACACACACACACACATATATATATATATATATATATATATATATATATATATATATATATATATATTTTTTTTTTTTTTTTTTGAAAACCCCGCCATTTTATTAATCACGGCTCGAAAAGACGAAGCCGGCACAAGGACAAGGCGCAAAATGAGACATCCTATACAAGAGACTACAAGGCACAAAATGAGAAAGCCTATACAAGAAAACCAGAGAACCAAAATGGCGGGCAAACCTAAACAACCGGGCTAGGGTAGGAGATCAGTCCAGAAATCTCTCGGGTTGTGGGGGCATAAGGGGCTCCGTTTACTGCATTGGCGTAAAACTTCCCGCAAAAGTTGGTCGGCATTGTATTGATGACCTTCGTAAATCGCTTTGTTGCGATTCTTCCAAATCACCCATGTCGCGGCCGCTGCGACGATCTGGTGACCATCGGAAGCAGATGCCCAGGATGCCGCAAGATCGTGGAAGCGCCCGCTGCTCGGCTCGATTCTGCAGATCTGATTGAGGTTCCTCCAGAAATGGCCAGAGAGGTTCCCTTGTCAGAAAATGTGATCAATCGTCTCAGCCTGGCGTTCGGAGCAGCAAGTGCAAGCGGACGCTAAACTAATCCCAATGGTATTGAGGATATCGTCGGTGGACAGTTTCTTTCGAATAGCTCTCCACATAAGGAAAGACCATTTCTTAGGGATACAAGTATGCCAGAAGGGAGCGATGGTGGGATGCGGCGCTCCAATCCCCTGGATGACAGTCTGCGCCGATCTGACCGAGAAAGCCCCCGAAACCTCGACCGACCACCACAGCTCGTCGGTATCGCAGCCGAGAGTCAACCCGCTCATACGTAATCTATCCTCCACATCGCGACCGGACCAATCGCAAATCTTATCCCAGTCCCAGTCATTGCTGGTGGGTTTCCACAAGTCTCTGATCCTGCTGTGTCTAGGGGTATCCGTGTTGTTGGATATCAAGTTGTCCCCGACCCAGCGCTCCAGGAATAGGTCAGATTGACCATCCCCCAGTTGAAGTCTTATCACTGGCTCGGCGAGATCGTGCCCGATGAGGATCCGACGCCACGCCGCCGAGGATTTGCTGTTGTAGGTGGCCACCGACGGGTGAATGTGCTTGAAGTACCGGGCCTTCATAAATGTCGTCCATAAGTTGTTGCTCGTGCAAAGTTTCTACCATAGCTTCATAAAGAACGCTTTGACGATGTTGGAGATTCTGGTGAAACCAATGCCCCCTCAGCTGACGGACGAGCCATTGAGTCCCAGCTAGCCCAGTGGTGCTTGTCTTGGCTGTTGCTATGCCCCCAGAAGAAGTCATAAAAGATCTGTTCGATCGTGGTGAGAACCTTCTTAGGCGGAGAGCACGCGATAAGGGTATGGATGGGGATGGAAGTCAGCATATGTTGGATGAGGATAATCTTGCCGCCCGGGGATAAGGTGGCATTGTGCTAACCTTCTAGCCTCTTCTTGATTCTAGAAATCAATTCTTCAGAGATGCTACTATTGGATTTCCCGTATACCAGGGGACAACCCAGATAGTGGAAAGGGGGGTGGGCCACAGCGAAGGAGGTCAGGTTTGACAAATTAATCGCTTGCTCTCTCTTGATGTTGTGGTGGGCGTAGATAATACTCTTGGAGGGATTGATCTTCTGGCCAGAGCACCTCGAGTACCTCTGCAGTGTATCGTAAACCACTTCCACCGATCCCACGTCCCCGGATGAGAAGATGAGTATATCGTCAGCAAAGGCCAGGTGGGTGATGATCGGGCAACCACTAGCGGTGTGATAGTACTGGAAATTCAGAGTGCTAACCAAACGGTTAAGGTTTCTGCTTAGCGCGTCGGCGACAATGATAAAGACTGTGGATGATAGAGGGTCGCCTTGTCTGACCCCGCGGCTAGATTTGAAAAATCCTTCAGATTGACCATTGATAACCGTGGAGAACCATGAGTTACTGATGGATCTCCACACGATGTTGGTCCATGTTTCCGAAAATTCGAAAGCTCTAAACACCCAAATCATAAATTGCCAATCCAGTCTGTCATAAGCTTTCTCCATGTCTAGTTTGATGGCAATGTTGCCTCCCCTCGCTGGAAATTTCATGCAAGTGATTAACTCATGGGCCATCATAATATTATCCTGAATGTTTCTCCCACGAACAAAGTCGCTCTGCTCCTCGGAAATGATTTTGGGAAGAATGCCTGCCATTCTGGTAGCGATAATTTTGGAGATGATCTTATTAGTGAAGGTGCACAGACTGATTGTCGAAAGTCGCAAAAGGACTCTGGGTTAGCTTTCTTTGGGATGAGGATCAGCTTGGCGCTAGAAATGGCTTTGGGGTAAGTAGCGCCTTGGAAAAAAGCAGTCGCTGCTTCGGTGATGTCCTGCTTGATAATGTCCCAGCATGTGCGAAAGAAGACACCGGAGAAGCCGTCCGGGCCAGGCGCACTGTGCTCGTCCAGTGCCCACACCGTGTCTTTCACCTCCTGATCTGAAGGGTGGCGTTCCAGCTGAACGTTGTCACTGTCATTGATGAGGTGGGGAATTTGGTCCAAAAAAGAGTCGTCTCTGGTGACCGCCTCTTTAGAGAATAGTTTGGAGTAGAACTCTGTCGCAGCTTCTTGGATGCTCTTTTGATCTGAGACGATATTCCCATTATTGTCAGCAATCTGGTGGATCGAGAGTTTCTGTCTGTGTCCATTGACGCAGGCATGAAAGTATTTGGAGTTTTTGTCTCTGTCGCTATCCCATTTTAACCTTGCTTTCTGTTTCCAAATTTTGGTATTGACCTTGATCCTGAACTTGAGAATGGCTTTGGTGAGGTTGAGGGCGGTCCTGGCTTCGGGGGTGCGCACCTCGGCGAACTTGGCTTCAGCGAGAGTAACATCATCCTCCGCCACCCTAACGGCTTGAAAAATGTCCCCGTATGCAAGTTTGCTCCAACTCGACAGGGCTTTTCTGGTTGCTTTGAGCTTGTTGCTCACCCGAACAAGTGGATCGTGAGATTCGTCCCTATTCCATGCTTCAGCGGTGCTCAGTCCAGAAGTTGAGAAATCGGAAGTTCTTTTTGACCGAATTTGGGTTGGTTTTAATCTCAACCAGCAGAGGGGCGTGGTCAGATTCGGTGGTGTTGAGGTGGGATAGATTGGTGGTGGTCCCCATGCCAAGCCAGTGAACATTAGTGAGGGCCCTGTCCAGCCGAAAGTATTGACGCCGATCACCTTCCTTTATATTGCACCAGGTAAAAGCATTATCGTTGAACTGTAGGGGAGAGAGGTGAGCGTCGAAGATGAAGCTGTTGAAGTCTAGCATTGCTGCCGGATGTGGGGGACGCCCACCAATTTTCTCTTCTCTGCAGGTTATCGCATTGAAGTCCCCAATGCAAAGCCAGGGGGTGTCGATGTTGTGGTGACAGATATCAAGGAGGTCGGTCCAGAGATGCTTCCTGTCAACGATGTCACAGCTGCCATGAACTGCTGAGATGATGACGCGTTTAGGGAGCGTGGGGTGTTCGAGCCAACAGGAAAGAGCTTGCCCAGAATCCTGAATGGTCCTAAAGTTGGTATCCTCCGAGCCAAGGATCCAGATACCGTGGCTACTGGCAATCGCCGAGGGAAGGTTAAGCTGAAGCTGAATAGATTTCAGTCTTTTGGAGGGAATTTTGGGTTCAAGAATAATGAGGATGTCGATCTTGTGGATTTTTCGAAGGCTGGAAACTCTCCTTAAAGTAGGTTTGTTTCCTAGTCCGCGAACATTCCAGGATAGGATGTTTAACATTAATGAGATTATGGGGGTGATTTTTTGTTCCGCTTGGCGGCGGATCTGGTGCAAATAGTAGTTGTTTCGGCAGTCCCTTTTTTTCCTCCAATTAGGCTAGAAGGCGCTGCTGCAGTAGTTAGGTTTGGAAGGTCGGGGCTGGATGTCTCGCTGGGCTGGAAGGGGGCGCTGTCGGAGGGCTCAACCGAGTCTCCAGCAGAGTCCAGGGTGGATTCCTCATTAGGGATGGCCAGGGATTCGCTCGTGTTGCCAAATAGAGTAACAGCCAGCTGAAGAGGGTAGCCTGCTGCTTGAACTTGTAATCCGCACAGAGCTTGATCCGGTCCTAGAATCACGAGGGCCGCTTCGATAGCATCTTCTTCGTTGTGGGGTTGGTTTGCAGCAGCCGAGTCAGTGATCGTCTCGGCCTCCTCCGAGGCTAGGGGTGTTTCTGTGAGGGCGCTAGCATCTAGGATAAGGGCGATTTCCGATGGTATGTCCTCGTCATCCGATCCTAGGAAGTTGAACTGGTTGGATAAGGCGAGGGATTGGGTGTTGAAGGGAATCATGGCCTTGCTGGGGGATTCGCTATGTCCTTGTTTGCCCTCACTGGATCCGAATCTTGTGTGTGAGTTCGGACGATGTAATAGCGGTGATCTGGGTGCTTTCTCCCCTATCCCCAAGTTATCGTTCCGATCCAGTTTCTTCTTTAGTTCTGGGTGAAGACGATGGCAATGCTTTGGGAGATGTCCATGCAGCTTGCAATGGTTGCAGAACAAAATATGGTTGTCGTAAATGATTTGTTGGGTATGCGTCTGGTTGCCCAGCTCAATGTTAATGGAATTTGGTAGTTCAGAGGAGAGATCGAGCTCAACACAAATTTTGGCATAGTGAGCCTTGGTCAGATTGCTGGTTTCTGGTGCAGCGGCTACGAACGTCCCGAAGGAGTTGGCAATCCGTCTCAGGGCCGAAGGCACAAAGCAGATGAGGGGAAGGTTAGGCAGGGTAACCCAAGCGACGACCACGGCGGAGTCGACTTTGGTATTAAAGTCAGCTGACCACTTGATGACCTTCATCTGGTGGGAATCGATCCTGCAGGTGCCCTTTGACCACACCGAGCTATGATCAATGTCCGAGGAGAGGTGAAGAAGGATGTGTCTGGGGTCAAGGGGTGCCACTCTGTATTCCGCAGAGAGTTTCCAAGTGGCAATCACCTCCTACACCCTGGCGAGTTTGGGGCATCCTGAGGAGAATTTGAGAACAAAAGTGTGGGGGAATGATGATGACAGCGATGTCAATTTTGTGGCGGAGAAGGGCACTGACGGCACTGGAGATTCTCGAGTATACTCTATATCAGGGAGATTGACATCTGGGACAATCAGGGCCGTCTTGGATGCAAGGTCCGGACGAAGCATGGCCGCGTAGGACAGCGGAGCAGCTCCTACCGCGGGGAGGGGTGGTTGCCGCTAAGGGCGGACGAAGACTCACTCCGGGGCCCTGGCCCAAAGCCGGAAGGAGCTGAACCAACATGAGGGGGGTCCGTACCACTTTGGCGGTGGGGGTCGATGCTGACTGCGATGAGAGGGGCAAGGGAAGTGGGGGATGCCGATAAGCCTGGGGACGGAGGACTCACCAAGCTTGGGTCGACCGACCCGAGTTGAGCCGACGATGGGACGGGGAGGGCCTTGGCCAGCTGGGAGGGCGCGACCGGCCACTGACGAGGATGACTGACAACGGTAGGGATCAAGAAAAGTGCAGGAATCTGCTCGGGGTGGTTCGGGAAGGATGCGGGGGCTGATTGGGGGATGCGCGGGGACTGGAGGGCAGGCGGGAGAGAACCTGGGACATGGCGGGACTCGCTCGCAGGGGGCGGGGCTACCGCCTGGCCAATGGCGGCGATCGAGGCGACCTCCGCAGGGTAGCCAAGCTCGGGGGGGTCGGGGGCAAGAGGGGGGGAAAGCTACTAAGGGGGGCATGGGGACCTGCAAAGGGTGGGGTGGAATAGTGAGAGGGGGGAAAAGGGAAAAGGAGGGGTGGGACGGAGCGGTTTGAGAAGGGTGCGGAGAGGAATGAACGCCGAGCAACTAAGGCCGGGAGGGGAGAGGAGGGCGAGGGACGCTGTGGGAGAGAGGGCGTAGAGTGGGGGGGCGCTGGTCAGCGAAAGGGGGAAGGGGCGGGGCCTGCTAGGAACAGGGGAGAGCAAAGATTGGGCATTTACGCTGGAGGACTCCTGAGCGTAAAAGGCCTGAGCGTAAAAAGAAGAAGGGGGAACCGAAGTGGGCCCGGTTTCAGGTGAGGGAGTAAATTGTTCGGCGTACGCTAGCTCCTTAGCATGCTGGTCGTGCGGGGAACGAGAGTAGTCCGGGTGGGTCCCCCTAGAGACCAGAGACACACAGCCGGGAGCGTAAAAGCCCATAGATGGGTGGGTCCCACCGGGGGAATTCAGCATAGAAGAGGGATCTCTAGCATTAGCGTAAAGAAGGGAGCTTGCCACGCTGGGTTCGGGAACTGACCCGCTCACGTGGTGCAAGACAGAAGAGACTCCCGAGCCTGCACCGCAGGAGGGAGCAACTACCGAGGGGGAAAAGACTCCCGTGCCTGCACAGCAGGAGGGCGCTATCCCCGAGGGAGGAAAAACTCCGTTTGAAAATTGAACAAGGGCGGGGAGGGGCGGGTGGGCGGGAGGGGCTCCCTAGCCCGTACCCGGGGCTGCTCCGAACAGGTCAGACGAGGCCAAGGGAGATGGAAGGGCGGGAGGGGTCTGGAGATGGCGCTGTAGACGGACGGCGGGGGCAGGATCAAGAGGGCCAGCCGCGAGCACGGAGGCGAAGGAGGGGGAAGATGCGAGGGAAGGGTGGAGGCCGAGCAGGGGGCGGAGAGAGGGAATGGGGGGGGGAGGGCCTGGAGAGGAGGATGGAAGAGGATCAGAGTGGAGGGGAGGGAAGGAGGCGTAGAGACGACGAATCAACTCTACGCACTCATCTGGCCAAGGTTTGGCCATCTGCAAGCACTGAACGCCGGGGGGAGAGTCGAAGAGGGGAAGCCCTAGGGGCTTCCCAGGGAGGAAGGGAGGGGGAGCTCTGGAGAGGAAGACATTTCTTATACATATATATATATATATATATATATATATATATATATATATATATATATATATATATATATATATATATATATATATATATATATAAATATAATATATATATATATATATATATATATATATATATATATATATATATACTCTATATATATATTTATCTTATACACACACACATATACATTTATGGTATAAAATCCTAGCAATCTAGAATTACATCACAAAAGAGTATTTATCCTATTATAAAATAATTAACAATTTAATATCAATAACACATATTATATATGTACGTTTATATAACAAATGCGTCGCAACATATTTACTAGCCCATTAAATAAAATAAATAATAAAAAAAATATTTTGAATTTTTGGGAAGGGGAGCTACAAGGACGTTTGTAATTCTTTTGTCCTCGATTTGTTCCTCCATGTTCAATTTTTTATTTTAAAGGTTGTGACTGATAGGACAAATACTTACGCTTTATGTCATAGCCATTTGTTTGAATCTTTAAAAGCTTATGAATTTTTACAGATATAGCTAAAAGAATGTTAGTTAACTCATAAATGGCAGGACATCAGCGCACTGTCGCCACTTGTTCGAATTATGGAGACTATGGATTCACTGCAGCCAGCAGCGCACTGGCGAGGCACGACCCCTAGAGTTGAAATTAGTTTAAGAAAATATAGGTTATAGAATATTGCTAAAACTATGGCTAGTGGTCCTCTTTTGACCGTAGCCACCCTTGTATCAATATAGGGTAGAGTAGCAGATAGTATTTCACATCTAAATCACGAAACCAAGGGTTTACCACAGCTAGAGTACACGGGCGAGGCATAATCCTCGATGAAATGATTTCAGACGTGATTACGAGTTTAGGATACTATGGAGGATAGGACAATGCCATATATGTCCCATAAGATCCAAAGCCAATATTAGTAGAAGTTTGTAAGTTGGGTAGCATGTCTCTCGACCTAGCATTCCATAGTCCTTGTGATCTATTGACGATGAAATTGATTGACGCTAATAGGTTTACCTAGAATATAGAATTTAGAGGTCCATGACCCATTAGCCGACCAAGGCCTCATGGATAATAAGATAGTAGGATGACCGTATAAGTAAGGACACCGGATAAGGTTTTGATTTTCACAAAACTCGAACTACTTGTGCCTTCTTCAAAAATCTCGCATACTTGTATTTTTGACTATTTTGACCAATGCTGCTATTACAGACTAGTTTTGCAAGCTCACTCTGTTCTCGAGCTTGATTCAAGATATATATTTAGTGGGGATGCCTACTAACATATTTTTAATCAGAATCGATATATTACGGTCTGATGAACCGTAGTGCACCCGGTTCGCTCTCCCTCTGATTAACCTACGTGGATTGAGATGTAGATGTCTCTATGATCTCATCTGCGGCTGCATTGACAATTCCTCTTGAATTATATACTCGCCTTTGAATCTCGTAATTGTATTCAGTGACATCTCCCTTGAACTCTATTATTTTTGTCTTTCACTGATTTGGAAAGACGAGAGCTCATAATTGGTCGAGCGTTACAGAGTATCCCCATGGCTATGATAGTTGTATACACAAGGGTAGCTACCATCGGCCAGCCATGTGACTAGAACCTTTCCTTGAGTTACTCGTTCTCCTTTCGACCCCCAAACTTCTAATGGGCCCTTCTAGCCATCGGAAATTGAGAAGGATTAGGGTTTTACCCTTAGTCAGAACGCCAACCTAGGAGACAATCTATTCTCAAGAAACCAATTGTTGTGAGTCTCTAATTATTTGCTGGAAGCTTGCTTTGACTAGCAACCCTTAAGCCTTAACCCAACCTTTTCTCGACCAAAGCCCATAGTTTAGACATGAGATGAATATACAAGGGTAAGGACAATCATTTACCATGACTATGGTAGACACTCATCCCAAGATTGGTTACCCCGTCGATAACTCTTGCATACTGTGGACGAGTATGTCATTCTATTTTTCGACCATGTGTCATTGTACATGCTTGTTTTCTATTTATTGAGGAACGATCCTTGACTTGACTAATATCTACCGTATTCCGTTACACCGTGCCTTATTCTCTATCAACAAGAGTCGAGGTACAATACCCGGACTTGGAATTTTTCTAACCTCATTATTCCTAAAACCATGTCCTAGCTTCTAAGGTGGGTAGACTGTAAGCCCTAAAATTTTTAGGATATACAAGGATTACAGATTGATTAGAATAATTTCCATTAGGATGATAATTAGTGCCCCATGGACTCCCACTTTCCATTTAGATCACTTTGTGTCCCCGGCCGTGTCATTAATATTCGGAACACGAGACCAGTTGTTACCTTCCAACAAATTTCATATGCAAGATCTAGACGAGTCCACCTTCATCTAGGTATATCATGTCCCACTCAAACCCATCCCCTTGTACTCTATTTTTGTGCTAAGACTTTCAGGTTAGAAGGACTAGCTATAACCCTTACCATAATGCCGGTATACTTCCCGACTTCCAATAGAGTCTCAACCTCGACTCGAACCTTTCGAACCAATATATGGTTGTGGTCTACTCGAAGCCCACTACGCATATGCCACTAGTGTGCCACCCAATTGAGGCCTCATGGGCTACTTAAACACAAAAGTCACAGAAGGCACATTTTTTGGGCTTTGTGAACCTAGCTAGCCAACCTGATCGGCAACTAATCAACCGCTTGGGTGGAAGCCTATTCTAGGCTACCTTAACCTAGTAGAACTAGTTTTATCATTAGGATCTTATTCAGTCAATATAGGTTGAAATCCAAGATTCATCCAACCAACGAGTGATGTCCAAATAGGGAACCCATTAAGACCCAGTAAAGCCAACCATACATACCACCGTTTTTGGACTATAAAACCAGACTATTTGAAATAGGTCCCTGTACCTATTATATAGTCTCCACCTCTTAGAGTGTGAAGTCATTCGTAACCCTTATTCCATCTACCTGGAAATCGAGATACGATCTTGTATTGCATTTATACCCCTTGCTCGTGTGTTTAAATAACCACGAAAAGATCACAATCTCGATTTCTTAAAATTTCATTCTACTTTGGGACCTTGTTTAGAATTTCAAGAACGGAGCTTTTGTATCGTACGGATTGCAAGCCCCTCTAAGAAACGAAGGGTTCTTCGATTTAGCAAGTGACTGGACTAGGGTAGTCCAATCTAGCAAATAAGTTAATGGTTCATAAACTCTCTTTCTATCTGCATCATTGGATTCTTTCTACCGCTCTTGAAACTTCAAAACTGCTCTCAATTATTTTTCTTATCTGCTTGTCCTTCCTATTTTAGAGCTTGTGTAAATTTGCTGATTGTTAAATTTTGGGTTGCTTAATAGATAGAAGAGGATTAAAGATGCCATATGCAGTAGATATCTGTTGGTAGAATTGTTAGCAACTAGTTAGAAGATTATAAGATTTTACTTTTGAGGGAATAGTGTGACCAAAGATGGGTAGAAGTCCTCAAGTATTCGGATTTATAAAATGGCTGGGAGGAGTATATAAAATACTTTGAGGAATTAAATTGAAGAGATTAAGGTTAAGGTAGACTTTCTTTTGAATTTTAAGAAATAGTTATGAAATAGAATTTCGAGGACGAAATTATTTTAAGGTGGGTAGGTTTGTAGCTCCCCTTCCCAAAAATTTGGAAATATTTTATTTTTAATTATTTTATTCGAATAGTGACATATATATTTTGTGTAACTATTTATATATAATATGAAGAGGAATATAATATTTTCTTATTGATATATATATATATATATATATATATATATATATATATATATATATATATATATATATATATATATATATAGGAAAAATATATATAGGAAAAATATAGGAAAAAAATATATATAGGAAAAAAAAATATATATATATATAGGAAAAATATAGGGACACATATTTTGTGTAGATATTGATATATGTGTGTATAAATAAATAATATGTAAATGTGTGTACTTGTATGTATTTGTAAATATATTACATATAGGTATACATGTGTATATAAATATAGATATAGATATATATGTGTGTGTATATATATATATTGTGTATGTGTACGAAAAAAAATATATATTGTGTATGTGTACGTATATATAAAAATATATATTGTATATGGGTATATGTGTATTCATATATAAATAAACATTATGGTATATATATACATAAGTATTTATGTGAATACATATAAATATACATATATTGGTATATAATAGATAAGGTAAAAGAAATAGGAAAAGAAATAGAAATAGGAAAAAGAAATAAGTGATAAAAAAGGAAAAAAAAGAAAAAAAGAAAAAAAGAAAAAGGAATGGAATAATAAGCAGTGGCAGCCAGCCCTTATTTTTCCAACAGCCCGAGGTCAACACAAACCAGGCCGAGCAACCAACTCAGGCCCGACCCCCGTTTCTGTCCAGAACAGAGCGTATTTACACGCTCGAAAGAAATTCGAAAACCCTAATCTCGATCCTACCCAGCGTCGCCCATGGACAACTGCGCGCGCCCCCATCCACCCTGGCCGGCCGCTCGTCATCGGTGCTGCCACCACGCACGGTCGGGGTCGGCCAGAGAACCTCGTGCGCGGCCTGGAGCCGAGGATAACAGCAGCAGCAGCCTGACTTTCTTCTCGACTTCACAGGTACGAAACTTTCTCCTCGCTCGAAGATTTTTTGAGCCGTAAAATCGTACGCTTAGACCACCTAACCCTCTCTGAATCCCAACTAATATAGTTGGATATCGCTGATCAACGAGCCCAGAAAATCGACTCAAAGTAGATAAAAAACATGTTCGAAAATAGGACATATAACAGTCCAATCGTCCATGTTTGAAGATCGATTCCGATCGATCTAATGCCGTATTAGAAATTCTAATTAAACAAGTTCTTAGACAACCTATAGGGATTCATAAACTTTTCGTAGAGTTGGATTTTGTTGACTGAGCGTCGAGAAATCAGATTCCCAAAACCAAGAAAAACCTGTTTAAAAATCAATAAAATCCTTCGATACGACGTGCGTCCCACAAATCCGGGCGACGTGGTCGCGAAACGAAAGCATTGAAAGGTGCGTAATGGTTTCGTGGATGTGTGGGCTTTGACGAAATTCAAATTGGTTGCGTGTGCACGACGAATTTGATGCGTATCCGTCGAAATTCACCGTATCGGCCTCTGTGCAAATTTTTTAATTACTTTGTGCATGTTCGTCAGATCGAGACAAAACTTGCGCCAACAGGACCATATTATTTTTCTGGTCCTATATGACAAGTTTGGTCCGATTCTGAGACCGTTGATTGGATCGCCGTTTTGCGGGCCCTACGGTCCGATTCAACGGACGATTTTGTGTACGGCCCGCCGGAATCCAACTCTGGACATACGGTTGGGTTCGTATCATCAAAACAAATCCGTAGACATATACAGTAGAAACTCTATAAATTAATACTCGATTATTTAATAAACTCTCTAAGATAATATTTTTGGCCGGTCCCGACTCGGGGATAGGGTGCTAAATTAATAATTCGCTAAAATTATAAGATAATACATTTTTAATAATTTCTTCAGACCCCATATAAAATATAAATTAATAATTCCTTATATATAGCATATTACATGAATGATTTATGAAGGTTTCTTGAAAAATGACTCAAGAATTGAAGGTTTCTTGAAAATATTTTTAATGTCCATAAAGTGATACACTGAACACAAGAAGCATAATAAGGTGGGAGATTGAAGGTTTCTTTCAAATTGGGCCCTTCATTTGATATACACATGCATTGTATACAATAATTAAGTGGAAGCTTGAA
Organism: Iris pallida; assembly: GCA_029216955.1. Taxonomy (NCBI): domain Eukaryota; kingdom Viridiplantae; phylum Streptophyta; class Magnoliopsida; order Asparagales; family Iridaceae; genus Iris; species Iris pallida. The sequence continues at coordinate 7,715,121 of JANAVB010003000.1, forward strand.
AGGTGTTTGTAAACTACGTAAGTATTTTACTATAAATTAATAAAATATTAATTAATATATAAATTAATAATTATTAATTTATCGATTAATTAATAACTCTTTTAATTAATAAATTTTGGTGGTCCCAAGTGTATTATTTTATAGAGTTTCTACTGTAGTTTGATGACTTTAGAGACCATTGACTCTAGCACGCTTTTCGGTGCAAAGCGGGTCCAACGGCGGACATCGTATTGACCCAAAATTACCGTTTTGCTCCTGTGTCCAGAATTGGACTTAAGGACCGGCAATCCTAGCTAATTTAACTATTTTGAAAATATTGGTAATATTTATTTCAGCATCTGGAGACTGTTGTACGGGTTTTGACTTTTGTGGCACACTGAGTGGTTTGGACTATCGATTTCACCAGCAAAGGACCACAGGTGAGTACAGTTTATTGTTTGTTTTCAGTATTGATCTTTACTATGCATCCGTGTTTAGTCGATAGATATGTGATTTTAGTTTTATGTTGATTTTGTTCCTTGTTGTGTCGGGAGGGTGAAGTACCAACGATGTGTGATCTGACCTTAGACAGTGTAGACAGTGATTTATTATTATAAAGTAGACAGTGTAGACAGTAATTTATTATTGCAAAGTAGACAGTGTAAACAGTGATTTATTATTGCAAAGTAGACAGTGTAAAACAGTAATTTATTATTGCAAGTAGACCGTGTAGACCGTGTATCTTTATTGCATTATTCAATATAGATAATGTAACTTTATACAATGTAGATAGTATAACTTTAGACAGTGTAGACAGTGTAACTTTAGACAGTGTAGACAGTGTCGTATAATTGTCCCAAGACCGATCACATATCAAAGGTATATCAGTCAGTCGGTGAGTATTGTCTTTATTTATTGTTTTTCTTTGTTTAGTTTTATTTGTCTTTTGTGTTATTTTCCAAATCATATGTCTAAAGGCTAACCTCTGTCGTATAGTCATTTTCATATATTGGAACTGCATTCAGTGAATTGTACTCGTTCCATTCCTGACTGGAAACTAATATTTTTCAGGTTAGCCGTGGATTCACTTAGCGTGGGGAGTTCGGGTGTACATGCAGACGAAAAACCTAGAGACTAGCTAGATAGATGAGTTGTAGTCATTCCATATTTGTACAAGTTTATATTTTTTTGAAAATGTAAAACTTGTGATCATTGTAAATTAAATTAATTTTGTGAATGAGCATTACTTGTGATTTTTGAGCAATGTGGCTATACAGCGTTCTACCGCCGACACTGCGGCGTAGGCTGGCTTGGACACGTCTCGTATCCGAAAAGAAAAAAAAAATGGATGCTTGTCGTGACAGAAATTATGAATGAGTTAAATTTCTGATGCCACTGCTTTGGTGCTTGTTTTAATCCGTACAAAGATTTAACAAGTTTGTATACCTTTTGTTCATTTTTCGGGAGCACGAACCCTTCCGGTTGCTCCATGTAAATCTCCTCATCGAGATCTCCATTTAAGAATGTCGTTTTGACATCCATCTTGTCACACCCCGATCCCGGAGGATCGAAAACAAGCCACTGGGCGTGATGCCGTACAAGTCTAGATTGCACTTGTACAAGACAAAACTATTACAGTTCCTGGTAATTCTCAGAAAGCATCGATAAGGCAGCGGAACCAAGCAGATAAATTGAAGTCACACAATTTATATAGAAATGTATCTCTTTATTGATAATCAAAATGGATTACAAGACTTGCAGCGGAATACAGAGTTTACAATTGATTACAAGACTCCTTGAATAGCCAACTGAATGTATACACTTGCCCTTTAGGCTACAAATGAATATACCGACTTCTTTACAATGAACTTGCCAATATGGCTACAATCTCACTGGTATAACTGAGTTCCACTGTTCCATACATTATGTCCCGTATAGCAGAAGACATCGTCTTGAAAGAAGAGCTTCTGCACACCCATCCGATTCATCGATGCCAAGCACTGATTCACAGGATTTCCCCCAAGCAAACACCTGTAATATTGCCCACAACGTGGGTCAGTACATCATCAATGTACTGGCGAGCGGTGCTGGCCCAACTCACCTAAGAAGACAGCACTAAGTAATCATGTTACAGAACATTATTATCAATGGTCTTTCTCGTTGCCTTAGGGTCAATTTCATGTTATAGCCGACAAGAAGTAAAGCATGCAAATCTCATAGCCAACATAATTTAAAGCATGCAGTTATCACCCTTTGGTGATTCTTACCCACGGTCGTGTAGCCATCCCTGTACATTTATAATACTTACTCTGCCTGCACAAGACATTGTTAGGAACAATATCATGATTCAATATGAATATCACCGTTCAGGTGATTCTTACCAACAGCCGACATCCTTCCCTGTATTTGAGTAATAACTTACTCTGCCTGCATAAGACATCATTAGTACTAGACCTATCTATATGAAGGTCACTGGCGACACGCCATCTTGGATCATCTTCTGGTGAACGGCTAACTCCAAATGGGGTGCGAATCCATAGGAGGTTTCCGAAACACCGTGCTACTACTTCAGCACTATGGGATTTTAGCGTCCTTTCAGTGGGCGGTAGCAAGCCCCCACTGCAAGTCCTGCAATCCCGATGTCAGTACATCGACACCATCCTTGTTCCTCCTAGGACGAACCGGGTTCCATGGCCCAGGAAATACCGTTCGAGGAACTACACCTTGTCGACAAGTTGTCCATGACCATGCAACTATATGCAACTTATCTAAGAAGAAAACATATAATGCATGATAAGGAAAACTAAGCAAAACCATCATTCTCATTCATATTGCCATCTAGCCATCTAGCCTTGAGCCAACGCTCATATTATCATCTGCCCATCCAGGGTCTTAGTGAAACCAACATTCTACATCGGCACAGGATAATAGAATATTGTTTTCAAATCTCTTTGCCACATCTTTGATATCATACCTCTTTCCAACCAACTCAATGTACTTACCGCCCAGTTCCTGGGACTTAGCATATGTTTAGCATTCATTCATTTGAATGCAATTCAAGCATACTCACTGCCCAGTTCTTGGGTCTTAACATCTGTTTTGCCATCTATTCATTGAGCCAAAGCTCGATATACTCACTGCCCAAGTATTTGGGACTTTGCCTTCACCTGTCATGTAATTCATCGCAACAGCGTACAAGCATACAATTCACTTAGCCACAACAGTTTACGTTAATATGATTATTATCTTTCATTATCTTTCCAAATTCCATGCAAGGCGTTATTGAACAAACTCAACTAGAAACATAGCATACTCATCCTTATTTTAAGCGTGAAGCTAAAGGATCTTTGAAGGGTTCAACACTACTCACTTTCATAGGATGATTTCCGCCACGATCGCATAGACTTCCAAGCGATCCCTCGCATAATCCCAAGTCCAACAAGGCTTCATCGAACCAACCATCCATCATAAGGCATCTTGCGGGTCGGGGCACTACAATATATACCACCCAGAAAAAGTTTCGTCTTCGAAACTTAAAACAAAACTCATCCCCAAAACTTCAACCAACTATTCATGGAACTTCTCAACAACCAACTTACACCATTTAATATTTCTCCGCAATCTCTCGATTGATTTCAAGTAATGTACCGTCTCGATACTGCATCCCAAATAATTCAACATAGTTTACCATCTTTGATCTTTCCTCCGACACTCGTGCAAATCCTTAGCACATGATAATCCTTTCCGTGGCTTCGTTTGAATTCAGCATACCACTTAGTTGGAATCATACACATATTTTAGGCGTCCCCGAAATACATGCACTTCAGCCAAGTTCAGTGATAGAGAAAACGAACGAGCTACGGTGTACCTTCCTTTCCCGAACATCAGTAATTCTTTGAGCATCTTGTGTAATCCTTCTTGTTCATTCAATATCCAACCAACTAATAACACAACTGATGTTACCAATTCCAACTCAAGTAATTATCCTCAACCGATCCAAAATTTCTAAAATATTCCGACTTAGATGTGTCAAGTATTCCTTTCAAGTTCATTGTCATCCATGCCACCAAAGTTGATAAATCCCATAGCTATATTTCATTTTCGATACCCCGACTCTCGTCGGTCAAATCTTGTACTCATTATCGTTCACATCCATACACTTTGTTTGCAACTCATAAATTCTCTCGATCCTGATTCATCCATCAAATTGTACCATCATCCCACTCTAGTAATATTTTTTGCTGTCCTCCAACATTTTCTCGTATTGATCAAGCCAACATATTTATCCTCTCGTATAGGCAACTATCATATTCTAGCAACATTAATTCTGAGGGTCATTCATATTCACATTCGCCGATCTCGGCTACATGCACTATCCAATTCCGTCATTACACTTATCCTCAATCTTGATCCGGTCAATGAAATTATTCTAACTATCTCAAAGCACTACCAACAATTTTCGCAGCTCAATATTAATCAACCAATCCAACCAGTTCTAACGATTCCCAACATTTCAACCAAGGCAACTCAATTTTCGAAACCAACATGATCCGTCATTCCATCCAACATTAAAACATCAAAATTTCCCAATTATCCATTCCATCCCGAAGCCTACCTTCCAACACATCTTACTCATTCCGACTAAACTCACGCAATATTAATAGGGACATCCTATGGTTTTCCAACAGTCAACTTAGCATACAATCAAGTCTCTACGGTCAGCTAATCTAAGCTAAACCAGACATTCAGCTATCCCATATGAGATGAGTAGCTATCAGGGACATATTTATATCTTATCTTAGAGGTAACCAATTCTCATCATAGGGGTAATCTCTATGGTCTGACCAACTTAGGGACATGGGACACCACCCCAATCTTATGAACTTATTCCCAACACGGACAACTGAAGAACATAGCCAACCAAATCTGAGACTTAATCAAGCAACCAACAATCTAGGCAACAAACCGACACTCTAGGCAACCAGCCAACAATCTAGGCAACCAACTGACAATCTAGGCAACTAGCCAACAATCTAGGGTCAAGTCTTTCTACCCGTACTCATACTCGAGTCATACCGACGAAGTCTCATTCTAGACTTACCCGCAACCGACCAAATCTATCCGACAATCTATCCAACAATTCTATCCCACAATTCTATGGGTAAATCTCGAAGCTATCATATAAAACTCCTCAATAGAATATTCAACTTTCAATTTCCATTTGCATAGACATAGCATCACTTGTTCAATCCGACTTGCATCCTCATATCGTACTCATATGTCTATTCAATCGGGTCAACTATTCTGAATCATCATCCGACATTGTTATCTCAATACTTTATCACTTATGATCTCTTTCCTACGGTCTCTTCGTGACATATTCGTTTCCCACATTTTTAGATCATCGATACAGTCTGTACTCTCTTATCCAACAAAATAAGGCAACTACATAATCATATTTCTTCCGAGGCATCCTTTATAAATTTTCTAGCACAAATACGGTCATCTCTTAGCAATCCTCGTTAACCATCAATATTCGTTTTGCATCATCTCCTTATGATTCCATAAGAAGATTTACTATTCATGCACCGATCCAATCTCTATGGCACCAATCATCTAGCATTCTTACTTCGATCATCCAATTGCATATGACATACTTAATTAGCTAAGTCATAATCCCACAATTCTATATCCCACCAAACTTGTTATCCATGCGACAACATCATCTATTGACAGGGTCTATTACATATCGTTGCACCTCGATACTTATTTGTATTCCATCCATTCGACTCTCGTAAGGAGCATCTATTCTTTCATGCATCAAGGGACAAGTACTCATTCTCTGTGCCTCAAAATATTCAAGGGTCATAACATGTTAATTCGGGACATCAATTTCTCTCAAGCACACTGCACCACGTGCTAAGATCATCTATTCCACAAGCCCATTCTCTAACTTTTCGGTCGTCAATGCAACTCTCTGCATCTTCTAAATCATTCGCAACATCCCGATAAGCGTCTAACATCGCCAACAATTTGGTAGGTATCCAACATGTAATTTCTTTAACTCAATTCCAACATTGTTCAATATTCGGTCCATAGTTGTTCTCGCAAAATCTTTCAATAGCAATACCACATTATCGTTACCAAGTCTACCATCCTCCTTACCCAACTGATTCAAGTACTCGCCTGAATCTAAAATTTATTTCCTTCCCAACCAAGGCATCATTTCATATTCTCAATACTCTTATTACCCAACATAATGCTAACCGACAAGGTCTAGCAATGGTTCATCTGAACACATCAAAATCTCACAACGGGTCATCCCAACTTAATCATCAAGGGACATGCCTAGCCAACACGTATCAATCGTAAGTTCAAATACGATTCGATACCACCCAATACCTTATAGGTAAAGTAATCACAAAATTATAGACACATCAAGGGTCAAGGGACATCTTATCACGACAAGGGTATATGTAATATACCACCCAGAGCTCAAGCCATTCCAAACACAATATTCCTTCGCATCAAACCGACATCCAACATGGACTATCCATCCTGCAGTGGTTATGCTGACCACAAATACCGACTCAAAATTCGGTTGATTCCTATTCACTGAAATCCATGCACATTCTGTTCCAACATACCATGCCATCACCCACTATCGATTGCTGCATAACAATCGACTCTAAAGAATTCCACACATAAGACATCCAGCATACATTACAAACTTACGCATCGCATCATTGTTATTCTTTTTGGTATCTTTTAGAAATTCAACAAAGCACACATATCACAGCCCACATATTTAGACTTATTGTATGGAACACCCAGTGAGAGGTTAGAATGATCAACGGACTTTCAGTCAAGGGAACAACATAGAATAGTTTTGGAAGCAACACAGAATAATCGCAGAAGCACTATGAATCATCACAGAGGCAACTTTGATTTCATCACGGAAGCAACTTTGAGTATTCGTGGAAGCAACTTTGATTCACCGCGGAAGCAACTTTTGAATAATCGCGGAAGCAATCTTGAATCATCGCGGAAGCAACTTAGAATCATCTTAGTAGCAACATTGATTCGAAATAAATCGAATAGGAATCCAAGGACGTAAAGCCGTGCTCTGATACCATTATGTCACGCCCCGATCCCGGAGGATCGAAAACAAGCCACTGGGCGTGATGCCGTACAAGTCTAGATTGCACTTGTACAAGGCAAAACCATTACAGTTCCTGGTAATTCTCAGAAAGCATCGATAAGGCAGCGGAACCAAGCAGATAAATTGAAGTCACATAATTTATAAGAAATGTATCTCTTTATTGATAATCAAAATGGATTACAAGACTTGCAGCGGAATACAGAGTTTACAATTGATTACAAGACTCCTTGAATAGCCAACTGAATGTATACACTTGCCCTTTAGGCTACAAATGAATATACCGACTTCTTTACAATGAACTTGCCAATATGGCTATAATCTCACTGGTATAACTGAGTTCCACTGTTCTATACATTATGTCCCGTATAGCAGAAGACATCGTCTTGAAAGAAGAGCTTCTGCACACCCATCCGATTCATCGATGCCAAGCACTGATTCACAGGATTTCCCCCAAGCAAACACCTGTAATATTGCCCACAACGTGGGTCAGTACATCATCAATGTACTGGCGAGCGGTGCTGGCCCAACTCACCTAAGAAGACAGCACTAAGTAATCATGTTACAGAACATTATTATCAATGGTCTTTCTCGTTGCCTTAGGGTCAATTTTATGTTATAGCCGACAAGAAGTAAAGCATGCAAATCTCATAGCCAACATAATTTAAAGCATGCAGTTATCACCCTTTGGTGATTCTTACCTACGGTCGTGTAGCCATCCATGTACATTTATAATACTTACTCTGCCTGCACAAGACATTGTTAGGAACAATATCATAATTCAATATGAATATCACCGTTCAGGTGATTCTTACCAACAGCCGACATCCTTCCCTGTATTTGAGTAATAACTTACTCTGCCTGCATAAGACATCATTAGCACTAGACCTATCTATATGAAGGTCACTGGCGACACGCCATCTTGGATCATCTTCTGGTGAACGGCTAACTCCAAATGGGGTGCGAATCCATAGGAGGTTTCCGAAACACCGTGCTACTACTTCAGCACTATGGGATTTCAGCGTCCTTTCAGTGGGCGGTAGCAAGCCCCCACTGCAAGTCCTGCAATCCCGATGTCAGTACATCGACACCATCCTTGTTCCTCCTAGGACGAACCGGGTTCCATGGCCCAGGAAATACCGTTCGAGGAACTACACCTTGTCGACAAGTTGTCCATGACCATGCAACTATATGCAACTTATCTAAGAAGAAAACATATAATGCATGATAAGGAAAACTAAGCAAAACCATCATTCTCATTCATATTGCCATCTAGCCATCTAGCCTTGAGCCAACGCTCATATTATCATCTGCCCATCCAGGGTCTTAGTGAAACCAACATTCTACATCGGTACAGGATAATAGAATGTTGTTTTCAAATCTCTTTGCCACATCTTTGATATCATACCTCTTTCCAACCAACACAATGTACTTACCGCCCAGTTCCTGGGACTTAGCATATGTTTAGCATTCATTCATTTGAATGCAATTCAAGCATACTCACTGCCCAGTTCTTGGGTCTTAACATCTGTTTTGCCATCTATTCATTGAGCCAAAGCTCGATATACTCACTGTCCAAGTATTTGGGACTTTGCCTTCACCTGTCATGTAATTCATCGCAACAGCGTACAAGCATACAATTCACTTAGCCACAGCAGTTTACGTTAATGTGATTATTATCTTTCATTATCTTTCCAAATTCCATACAAGGCGTTATTGAACAAACTCAACTAGAAACATAGCATACTCATCCTTATTTTAAGCGTGAAGCTAAAGGATCTTTGAAGGGTTCAACACTACTCACTTTCATAGGATGATTTCCGCCACGATCGCATAGACTTCCAAGCGATCCCTCGTATAATCCCAAGTCCAACAAGGCTTCATCGAACCAACCATCCATCATAAGGCATCTTGCGGGTCGGGGCACTACACATCGGATTAACATTAAGATGATGCAATGAAGCTAACGCAAATAATATTCTAATTATAGTCGTTCTTGCTACTGGTGCATATGTGCCAAAATAATCAATTCCTTCTCTTTGTCGAAATCCTTTGGCTACTAGTCTAGCCTTGTAGGTATTTAAAGTACCATCACTATGATACTTTCTCCTGAACACCCACTTACATCCAATAGGTCTTGACCTTTGGGCAGATCGACAATTTCCCAAGTGTGGTTAGATATTATCGAATCCATCTCATCTTGGATATCATCTTTCCAAAAAGATGAGTCCCGTGAAGCTATTGCTTCCTTAAAGGTTTTAGGATCATCTTCCACCTGAAGAATGATAGGAATCTTTCGAATAAATTTCTCTGCATTTCCTTCTACTAAATAAAAAGAAATTAGTTGAGAATCTATTTCGTCAGATCCTAGATCCTTAGCCTTTCGAACTCTCTTGCTGATCCGAAGCTCGGGTTGTTTTTCAACTAACCGTGAAGAGCTCTCCTCATGAGACTCTTCATTAGTAGGAATCTCAGAATCCTTATTCTTAGTAACAAGGTTCTCGAAAAATTCCACATCTCTGGATTCGACAATAATGTTAGACTCTAAGTTTAAAAGTCTATATGCCTTACTATTGGTAGCATAACCTACAAAAGCACTTTTGATTCCACGAGGACCTAATTTGGTCTTTTCAAGATCCATGTTTTTGTAATAAGCTATGTACCCCCACACTTTAAAATAACTGATATTAGGCTTACGGCCTTTCCATATCTCATATGGTGAAATACCAATTTTCTTCAAAGGGATTCGGTTCATTATATGACATACAGTAAGTAAAGCTTCTTCCCACAAACTAAATGATAATTCAGAATGTATTAGCATTGCATTTATCATTTCTTGATATGTTCTATTTTTTCTTTCGGCTAGTCCGTTCTGTTGTGGTGTCCGTGGTGCAGAACATTCGTGAATAATGTCGTTCTCTTCACAGAAGGTATTAAATTCAAAAGAAAAGTATTCACCACCTCTATCACTTCTAAGTATTTTAATATTTCTACCAAGTTGATTTTCAACCTCTGATTTGTATATTTTAAAAGCATTAAAGTCTTCATCTTTATGCTTTAATAAATATACATATGTAAATCTAGAGCAATCATCAATGAAGGTAATAAAGTATTTATTACCTCCTTGAGATAATGTGCCATTAAATTCACATAAATCAGAGTGAACTAAATCTAGTAGGTTGGTATTATTCTCTACACTGTAAAAAGGTTTTTTAATCATTTTGGATTTTGCACAAATTTTACACTTATCTAAGTCTTTAGAATTGTATAAAATTAATCCAGATTTAATTAATATTTTCATAGTGCTAATACCTATATGTGCTAATCTACTATGCCATAAAGTACAGGACTCAATCATGTAAGCAGAAGTAGAAAATTTATTGATATTATTTTTAATGATACAAAGTTTGATCATACCCTCATCGGTATATCCCTTTCCAACAAGCACACCATTACGGGTCAAAATTAATTTGCCCGACTCAAAGACAGATTTTATTCCTGGTTTACCCAACAAGACTCTACTGACGAGGTTCCTACTCATATCCGGGACGTGAAGTACGTTAGTCAGAGCTAATTTCTTTCCGAAAGTGAATTGGATTTCCACATCACCTGTTCCCACGACCGTTGAGTGTCCTTCATTTCCCATTTGAACTTCTTGTCCATCATTGACTTCAGAATAGGTCTTGAATGCTGCTTTGTCGTATGAAACATGAACGGTAGCACAAGTATCGTACCACCATCCTTGAGCCTTCCCTTTGACCGCCATGAGTTTGCTTACCGTAGTAATTATGTCATCTGTCTCAGTGAGATTTACCTCGCTGGTTTGGCTTTCGAACCCGACAGTCTCTCGCATAATGTCCTGCTTTGCCACATACAAAAGAGCCGGTCTTGGGTCCTTTGGCAGTGCTGGAGTTCTTGAACTTTTGTTGGTCCTTCTTAGGACCAAGAAAGTTCTTCTTTCCTGTAGGCCTCTTGCCTTTCGCGCTCACCGCGTTAGTTTTAGAAACTCCGTTGTTCTCGGATTTCTCTCTTTCCTTCGATTCCTCTTCGATTCAAAGGTGTATTTGAATCTGTTCTAGTGAGAAATCCTCAGAGCTGTGAAGTAGTTTCTTCCGATAACTATTTCAAGATGCTGGAAATTTAGTAATTATAGCACCAACTTGGAATGGTTCCGGAAGTTCTATCTTCACTGCCCTGAGTTTATTGACTAGAACTTGTAGTTCATGTACTTGGGCGAGTATAGGCTTTATATCAATCATTTTGAAATCAAAATACTTTGATATAAGAAATTTCTTTGTACCTTCTTCTTCTGCTCTGAATTTGAATTCCAGAGCCTTCCAGATGTCAATCGCCGAAGGATTTTCTGTATAGAGGTCGTACAGTCTGTCCGACAGGGTGTTCAGAATGTGACCACGGCACAGCAGTTCGTCCTCTTTACATTTTTTGCGTTCTGTCTTGACTACATCAGAATATGTTGGAGTGGGTTCTGAAATAGGTGGCAGATCTGGGTCGAGGACGTAGTAGATCTTTATCGCCGTCAGGAGGAAGATTATCTTGTCCTGCCAGCGTGTGAAGTTCGTCCCGTCGAAGCGATCCAGTTTGATTAGATCCTGATTCATGACTTTGATGCTTGAAATTGCAGCCTCGGACGCCATTATTCGAAACACTTTAAGATTGTTAGAAATTGCTTCTACTACACTTTTGAGTTCTGCGAAGTTAAAAATGTCGTCGAGGCTTGAATCGTGCATTTAGCAGCACTTTTCTTAAAGTGTTTCGGGCACTCCGAAAATAGGAATTCTCAGGGCGAGAATCGCTGCGAGTAGCCTGAGGCCCGAGCCTACGCCGCTCGCCCGATGCCACGTTGCCTAAGTGCACAAGTGCATCTACAATGCGCCACTATCGCCTCTACGCCCGAGCCCGAGCCCGAGCCCGAGCCCGTGCCCGTGCCCGAGCCCGAGCCCGAGCCCGAGCCGATGTTGCCGGTGGCAACACCGGTCAAGGTGTTTTCGGTCCGGTTCGGGCCGGCCCACGGTCCAGAGGCGACGGGCCTGACCGGGTTCGGGCCGGTCCAGGACCGGCCCACTCTAAAATTCGGTCCGTGCTAAGCCCGGCCCGGTTTTCATGTTCTGGGCCCAGCCCGGCCCATTGAACCGGGCACAAGTAGGGTCGGTCCGGGCTGAACCGGACCACGGGCCGGTCCGGGCCTTGGGCGGTTCGGGCCGGTTCAGGCCGGGTTAACCGGACCGGCCCGGTTTGTTGGATTTTTTTTTTTTACAGTTTTTTGTTTAATTTAGTTTTTTAATCATTTTCTTTTGTATTTTAATTTTAAAAATTTTTAACTTAAATATTTATAAAAAAATATTTATAAAATGTTTATACAAAATATGTTTAAAAAATATTTATAAAATGTTTTCTTTTTAATACAAATGTTTATAAAATGTTTTTACAAAATATGTATTTTCTTTCTAAAACCATTTTAAAAACCATGTAAAAGTAATCATTTTCTTTTGTATTTTAATTTTAAAAATTTGTAACTTAAATGTTTATAAAATGTTTATACAAAATATTTATAAAAGTAATGTTTATACAAATATATACAAATGTTTATACAAAAATGTTTATACAAATATTACAAATATTTATAAAAATTTTAAAAAAACATTTCTCCCTCTTCCTTTATCCGGGCTTGGGACCGACAAATGCTTGTTTGGCATAGGCGGAGTTAAAAAATATTTTTTTTAAAGTAAAAAATAGTTTTTGAAAGTATAAGTTAAAATTTGAATAGTATAAGTAAAAAAAATAGTTTTTGAAAGTATAAGTTAAAATTTAAAATTGAAATGTATAAGTTTAAACGTACATACCTGATACCTTGCACCGTAGCCTCATTGTTGTTCGCCTTCATGCAATGAAAGCGATTCCAAATCCAGCTCGTGGATGTCATGATCTTCTTCATCTTTCTGGTTTTGTGTTCTTTTATCGGCATTCATCCAATCTTGTACGCACACGATTGCTTCCAGAATATCGGGCTTCAAGCGGCTCCTCCTATCGCTCAACATCCTCGAACTTGCACTAAAATAGGACTCCGATGCTACCGTCGACACCGGGACCATCAGTAGATCACGTGCTATGTTAGAAAGCACAGAAAATCTCTTGTCGTGTCTCTTCCACCATTCTAAAACGGCGAAGTGATCTGGAGTCTCATCTTCGTCTTGATAAGAGTTAAGGTAAGCAGACAACTCTTGAGTAGGTTGGGAAGATTGCTTTTGTTTCTTCCTTTGTAGTATGCGACCGGCTGCTGATAGCTTAGACGCCAAGCCGGAGCTACTACTAGCCCCCCCCTGAGTTGGTCGGGTCGACGTTGCTCCTTCTTCGTACAGTATAACTAACCTGTCCAAAGCCACTTTAAATTACTGACAAAGAAGACATAGCAGCATTGTTGTTTGATGCATTGTCCAAAGAGACAAAAAAAATTTTAGCGTGAATATCATATTCACGTACGTGTCTTGAAATCTCATTTGAAATTACAGCGCCCGTGTGTGGACATTCTATAAGTTTAAGACAGATGATGCGTTTTTGCAACATCCATTGTGCATCTATATAGTGTGCAGTAATACAAATATAAGCATAACTCCATTTAGTAGTCCAAATATCAGAAGTAATAGCTAACTTACTAATATTTTCAAAATCCGCTTTCAAAGCGGCTTTCTGCTCGTTGAAGAGACGAATGGCCTCCTTTCGAGCTTGTTGCCTACTCACTTTAGTAAAGGAGGGGTTTAGAGAAAGTGATACATAATCTCGTAAAGATTCGCTTTCACCCGTCGTGAAAGGAAGTTCGTCACGAATAATATGTTTAGTTAATTCGGTTTTATGCCTAGCAGCTGAATAAGTAAAGTTACCAATTGAAGAACCGGTGGCGCCGAAGCTTATTTAGGTTTGGGACGCTTGAAGTGTGTCCTTCCCGTAGCAAGTGTCGTAGTGTCTGGATATAGTCCCGGTGCCACCGCCCTTCTTCCATGCGTACTGGTTGCAACATTTCTTGCATTGCGCCTTGTACGGTTTCGGTTCCCCCTTGGCATCTAAAACAAACGAACCATCAGGATTAGTTTCAAAAATTATACTAAAATAATCCCAATACTTAGACCTTTTTTTCTTTTCATGACGTTGGGTGGTACTAGCTACTTCCGGAGGAGATGGTTGGCACCCCTCCGGAATCGGATGGGTGGCTACTTGCTCAGGTGGAATTTCATTACCGTCAAAAAAATTACTAAAATAATGGTAAGTCTGTCCAGCAAGATCAGGTGGGTTTGAACCTTCACCAGCCATATATAAAATAAAATAAAGTAAACTACGCTAGAAGAAAGTAAGGGGTTGAGAGGAAGATCGGGAAGCCGTAGAGCCGGAATGGAGTTGGAAGGGAGATCGGGAAGCCATTGAGCACCAGGGAGGGAAAGTCGTAGAACACCAGAGCACCGGGGAAGGAAAGCAGTAGAGCACCAGAGCACCGTAGAGAAATATAGAGAATTTGTGAGGAATGAGTTGTGTTTGAAAAATGGGATTTTTGGCCTATTTATAGGAATTTTTTGGGGTTATTTTGGTAATTTTAGGCCAAAAATGACCAAAATATCCCTCCCAACGTTTTAATAACGGTTATATGGGAGGGGTATTTTGGTAAAAGAAACCCCCCCACCAACGGTCTGGAAAAAAAAATTTCAAAATCCCCCCCAACGGTCGGCTGGACCGGTCCCAGCGGGCCGGGCCGGGCCGGCCCAACCGAGCCTATAGCGGGCCGGGCCTGTTTTATTTTAAAAAAAATATATATGGAGCGGTCCGGGCCGGGACGGGCTCGGGCTGGAGGGGGGGCCCGACCCGAACCGGATGGAAGTAGGGGGCCGGGCCGGTTCGGGCCTACAGCGGGCCGGTCCGGGCTATAAGGAGGACGGGCCGGTCCGGTCCACGGGCGGGCCCGGGCTGGACCGGCCCAATGCACAACTTGAAACACCGGCTACATTTTTATGAAGAAGATAAAACAACAACCAATGGTCACCCACTAGCAATCCTTTGGTTGTTGCACACTCCTCATGAGTGCACATACCTATTTAAGCACCCTCAAACCTTTCTCTCTTTCCGATGTGGGACTAAAGTCCCTTCTCTTTCCTTTTCATCCTTTATGAACAATAAATGGAATTAATAATTCCAACAATCCCCCACTTGTTCCATAAATGATGGAAAGGAATTTCAGAATACATCACTTAAAGAATGTTAATACAGTTAGGTATCTTTCGATTTGAACCTAACCTTAGTAGATGCAACACAAAATTTTATCAGAATCTCTGGTAGCTGGACTTTGAACCAGTTATTCCTTGTGATAAAATCGATGTTACTTTACACACATTCTTTTGTAGTTCTTCGCCTACATCTCTCGCTTAGCACTATTAATGGCCATGTGCTGATCCTGTCTCGTGAATTTTTAGAAGATAAACTCCAGATCTTACTGAGACGGCACCATATCTAAATTCACATAGGTGAAGTTCTTTCAGTATCTCTGCTGCTTTACAGATACATGTCAACATTACTGAACTTCATTAAGAGTTTTTTAAACTCAACCCTCAAATTGCAACAGTCGACATTATCATGTCGTACACATCCAAATCAACAGTTTGTTGTTACCCATTGAATCTAAGGTTAAGGTTTTCTTAACATTAGATTGGGTTGCCATTGTTGTTGGAACTCTTACTCAAGGAGTTTCAATTCCATACCTCTCGAGGTAGATTTTACTAAATCCCTAGCTAGTGGTTTAGTAAAGGGATCAGCTAAGTTATAGCTGGTACGCACATACGTAAGAGAAATGATTCCATCTTTGATCAATTTTCTTACGTAGGTATGTCTTAGACTTATATGTCTAGACTTCCCATTATACACTTCGTTGTAGGCTCTTGCTAGAGTAGCTTGACTATCGCAATGTATTGACACTTTTGATACATTGTCCTTAGCCAGCGGAACTTCTAATAGATGTCACGCCCCAGAACCAGAATACTGAGGAACGAGGGCGTGCATAGCCAGCTACGTATAACGGAATGGCAACCATCCCACTATACGGTCACGGCTGTCTATGTCACGCCCCGCTCCCGTAGGAGCGATCGTCCTCGCTAAGGCGTGATGCCGCACGAGCCTAGATTGCGCTCGTGCAAGGCGGGTTCCATAACGGCCGATTTCAGCGGCTACGACGGGGTCGTCGCACAGAAGTCCCGTGCAGAGACATTGAATATATTGCAGCAGAATTTAAAGAACACATGAACACAAGTATTTCAAAGAAAGCTCTTTTATTGATATTGAATTCAAGGATTACATTGTGGGCGCAAGGCCAATTACAAGTCTCTCAAGTCTCACTTTTCTCTCATTTTACAAGTCACTCTGCTCTCTCTCATCTCTCGATACAATACTTGATTCCAGCGGAAGCTTCGGAAGGCGATGTCCATACATTACGTCCTGTATAAGTCTTCAGATCACGCGACCGCACGCTTCGACTCGCCAAGGAACTCCGTGCCTCGACGCATCCAAGCGAGCTCCGCGCCACGAGCTTCTACCTGTGCCTGCACATGAAACACTGTGTGGGTGTCAGTACCACTGTACTGGTGGAGTGAGCTTCTCGCCCACCCATACAAAACCTACACGTTTCATTTACTTTGTGTAACATAAACCCTTTTTATGATTGTCTTTCTATTCTTGCCTTAGGATCAGTTTTAGGACCGGCGCCTTAGCGCAACTTGTGTATCGGAACCATCTCGTGCTAGCAATGTCAACGTTAACTCATACTTTGTATCTAGACCACTCCTCGTGCCAACAACATTAACCTATCAAGTCGTGTTTGCCTTACGGCCATAATCGGAGACGCAGCTACACGAAAGACTCCATTTCCTTGTCTCTAGACCTTTCTCGTGCTTGCATTGTCAATGCACCGACTTATACTTATCTTCCGTGCCAAACTCTGGGACGTAACGACTTGGTCGTGCCATACTCGGTTCGTGCTTCAATATCACCGAGGCAGTACCTCCTCGCTTAGTCTCGCATACACTTGTGTTGTGACAACGCGACCGTGCCTCATATTTCGAGGCCGAGCCCAACAACTCAACGTAACTTTATACAACTAGCCCTACGGCCCTTCTCGACTTAACTCGTAACTTAAAAGTCGACGCCACATCTCGTGCCGAAGCACGTCGCCTTTGCTGTAGCTAAATCTTAGACTCCGACATTGTGTCTTTTTAACTCATACATATTCAACTCAATCCAAAGGCACGCACACGGATTGCCGCCCGTGCCGACACCAAACTTACCATGTTAGTTGAAAACAATTATTATTAAGTGTTTGTTATGGGATTGGCCTAACCAGCCGCCTTGGACGTAGCCTGGCAGTACGAGACCCTTTCAACGCAGGTAGCGAGCCCCGATGAAAGTCCCCGCCTTACCGATCGCCTAACCAGCGTTGCCTATTACCCAGCTCGGCTACAACCAGTTTCTTCCTAGGCCGAGACGGTCCCGTGGCCCCGGGGTGCCGCTCGAAGAAACCACCCCTTGTCGACAAGTTGTCCATGTTCATAAGGGTTACATGGAGTATTTTAGGATACAGTTTGGGGCTTATTATATGATCAATTCATTTACTTGGTTGTTTTACTCTTTCCACTTTTGTACTTCCTTTGCAGAGCCCCTAACCAGGGTTGCCTCGGCGACTACCCATCGCTTAGACTTAACATTCTTTGAACTCAGGGAACGGCTACTGCATAGCCTTCCAACTTAACTTGAACATAACGTGTTTCCTTAAGTATCGACCGACCGTGGCTAACTTTCCACTGAACCAACCGTGGCTCGTGCCTCTAAACCGACTCGTGTTCGACGCAACGCTGTCGCCCAAGTCATACTTCATATGACGGGCCTTGGGGTCGTGGGACTATTTATCTTGACAACCGCAAGAATGAGCTGGACAACACATAGAATAACTTAGGACGACCGGCATAACTTTTGCCTAACTCACTCAAGCCTACAACTTAACCCAAGGGACGAGCAAAGGCTACGCCAAGCCTTGCGGGGCAGGATCGTGCATGCTTTAGCAAGCATTTGTGCGGGCGACGCCTATGACTTAGGCTAACTCTCAGCTTTTGCACCGAAGACCAACTTTCCTTCTCCCAAGCCACGGGATGAAGGACCGAGTGTCATTTTCAAAGCACGACGTGCACCAACTCTAAGCCGACCGTGGGACGTTTTCCATGTTCTAACTCGATTCAAACCGTCGGGATTATTCCCTTAGCTATGTGGATGCGTAGCTTTTATTATCAAGCCTAACTTGTGCAAGTTGAAAACACGATTTATTATGTGAAGGCAAAGATGAGAAGAGTTCACCGAAACTACCCCACCTGAGCGATGTCTCCGAACAAGCCGTAAGCAAGGCTAAGGCCGAACGCCGTCGGCGTTTCGATTCCTCCGATTGACTTTGCGGGACGGGACACTACAGTCTAGCTATGTGAGGGTACACTACAAACCATCAGTCTCTTAGGGTCAAAATCAAGCTATTGTCTCAATCTCAACAAGTAATGATAGTTACAAGATATCAGATCACCAAATATACAATTGTAAGGCGTCCCAAACATTACATATCCAGATGATCATGAAGCTAGTCGTACAAAATGTAAGGACTAGCAAGAGTTAAGTCATACATGATCAACCTCGAGTTGCCAATCATGATTATAGCCCGTAGGCAGACAGAAGGTAAATTTATATCGAGCTAACAAGTGCTCGTCGGCTAAACGCCTCAAAAGAATAATGTACAATTATAGTGGAAGAACAAAAGAAACCCACTCATTGCCCTGGTTATGCCTGGCGATCACCATCGGGCTGGAAAGCAGGTAGATCCTTTGCTGCTGTTCCGGTATCTGGCCATACAAAACCAGCTGGGTCAGACCCCAGAAAGAGTAAGTGCCACAAAGGAGGCTTCACTTAGAAACTAAAGCCAGCAATTAGCACAAGAATATAATTACATAATAAGAGACAGTAATTTAAGAAAAGCATGACAGGTGAATATAAAAGACAATCTTGTACCGAATCAATAAAAGACAGAACATATGAAAAAGCATAACAGGAAGATATACGATGAGATAACCATGGGACTATTCAGATAACCAGGTTACCATCCGTAAACCAAACAAGGACCGGGGTTGTAACCCTTCGTCTGAACAGAACTTGGAACTCTCACCATTTATCGGAAAAATAAATATAAGCATTCTGGTCATGCAGCAATTTGGAACAGGATTAGGGCAAGACTAGACTGGTTAGACTCCATCCAATCATTTTACGGCCAAGCAAGAATTACGGCTTGATACTTTAACTAACTAGGGTTATCACAGGCCTAGTTACTAGCAAGATGAAATGAAAATTCCAAGTCCGGTTACCTGTTTGTTACTACCTGAGTGATCCCAACAAAGAAAAGGAAAAGATAGCATGATATAGCAGACACACTGTAGTAAGATACATGTGTCCTAAGGTACCACACTCGATGGCGGGCTGGAAGTGCGCTCATCTCGACGGATAGCAACAAATCCCATGTATGTATATATATATATATATATATATATATATATATATATATATATATATATATATATATATATATATATATATATATATATATAAGGCCGGGACCAAAGGGGCAACAGGTAACTGGAAAATTTTCTATGAACTATTTGATCAATCTAGTCATTAACCTAGCCAGATTCAGTATGAATCCCTGACCGTGGTGCTCAGGGATCATGTCCTAGACATGATGCAAGACACAACCGGACTAGTAGTTTATACAAGCACAATCCATACAAACAACCACGGTGTCCAGGCCAATGAATTAATTTGTCAAAAGTGCGCCACGACGGACCACTATCATGCATGTCAGGGTACTTGTCAAGAGTGCACCACCACGGGTCACTGTCGTGTCATGTGTAGCAGGTCAAGTTATCAGGTCAAGTTATCAAGTCAGGAGTGCACCACGGCGGGCCACTATCAAGCATGTTCAATTATCATTCCAAACATTAATAAATAAATTCGGGATTATCGAGTTCGGGACAAAAGGCGTAAGGATATAAAATGAGCGTAAAAATATATAATAATAATAATAATAATAATAATAATAATAATAATAACAGGGCAAGGCATGAGAAGTCCATGCGACTCAGGAAGGAGGACTTATGCGGCTCTGGGCGGGTCGGGGCATGCGGCTTAAGAAGACTGAGCCTTATGCGGCTGAGACAGCACATCCCATGCGGCTCAAGGAGATGGGTCATATGCGGCTGGGATAGAATAGTCCTCATGCGGCTGGGGACGAGTCTGCCTTATGCGGCTGGGAACGAGAAGTCCCATGCGGCTGGGACAGAACTCCTTATGTAGCTGGGTCCAAGCAAGGGTCATGCGGCTGAAAGGAGAAACTCATGCGGCTCAGGAGGATAGGGTATCCTATGCGGCTCAATTGGGAAGCCTAGTCATGTGTTTTTAAATATGAAGGACTACATGCGGCTGAAGGAATGCTCGCCGCATAAACTTGTCATGCGGTCGGGTGCTGCCTATGCGGCTGAATCACCATGCGGCCAGAACTGCCGAAGAAGTTCATGCGGCTCAGGAGGTCAAGAAGTCTTTATGCGGCTGGAAAATTTCATGCGGCCAAATAGAACTCGCCGCATAGGGTTATGCGGCTGAGTCCATGCGGCTCAAAAACTGTTCTTCTTCTCCAATTTTCGAGAAGAAGAGCTAAGCAACCATGGCTTCCAAGCAACGTAAAACCTTCATCCAGAGTCCAAATCCGAACTTTCTTAGGTCTAAATGGGGTAGAACGAGCTACTCTACAACATGGAACCATCAAAACTCGGAAATAACAAGATTAAGTAGATCAAAACCTAAGAAATCCGAAAATAAGGTAAATATAGATCTACAAGATCTAGCCATGGAAAGTGAAAATGCCAAGTTCTAAAGTAAGTTAGAATGCTGTAAGGAAGAGAATGAAGCAATAAAATTGGAGTTCCTCCATGAAGCAAGTTGCACTTGCCTAGACCTTCCTGGTAGGTGAGGAAGTTAATGGAGGAAGAAGAAAAGTAATGAGGAGAGAGAGAAGGAAGAAAGGGTTAATAAATAGGGATGGTGGTGGTAGGTAGGGGTTCATGCTAGCCCAAACCAAGCCAAACCAACCCGAACCAAGCCAGGCCAAACCGAGCCAACCCAATCCTCCTCCTATCCAAATAAAACCAAGCTCCACTAATCAGAATTAATCCATGAACGATAAATGACAATTAAACCACAATGCTAAATATGAAAATAAACCACAACTAACTAATCAAGGAAAAGAGAAATACGGGTCAGAAATACGAACACATATAAAATACGTATCACAAATTTCGGGGCACTACAAAAGAAGATCCCTCAACCACTCAGCTTCTTGTCCTGCAGAAGCTAGAGCCACAAACTCTGACTCCTTGGTCGAATGGGTAATGCACGTTTGTTTCTTGCTCTTCCAAGAAACTGCCCCTCCGACAAGCGTAAATACCCAACCTGTCGTAGATTTGTTATCCCCGACACTTGATATACAACTAGCGTCGGTATATCCTTCTAATACGGTAGAAAATCTACCATACTGTAATCCAAGATTCTTGGTTTTTAAAAGATAACCAAAAATTCTTCCGATTGCCCTCCAATGCTTATTATTAGGGTTGCTAGTAAATCTACTCATTTTACTAATTGTAAATGCTATATCAGGTCTTGTACATTGCATCAAATACATAAGACATCCAATAACACTTGCGTATTCTAATTGAGCGACGGCTCTTCCAGAATTCTTTTCTAGTTCAACACTTGGATCAAATAGAGTGTTTACTTCTTTGAACTTTAGGTGTTTGAACTTGTCTAGCACTTTCTCAACATAGTGCGACTGCGTAAGTTCAAAACCCCCACTGTTTTGTATTACTTTGATCCCCAAAATAGTGTCAACTATTACAAGATCTTTCAACTTGAATGTGGAAGTTAGAAACCTCTTCGTTTCTGTAATTTCACTCATCTCGTTGCTAATGATCAACATATCATCAACGTAGAGACAAAAAAATATTACGATATTTCCATATACTTTAGTGTATAAACACTTATCACAAACATTGTGAACAAAGTCATTAGAAATTATGACTGAGTCAAATTTTTGATGCCACTGCTTTGGTACTTGTTTTAATCCGTACAAGGATTTAACAAGTTTGCATACCTTTTGTTCATTTTTCGGGAGCACGAACCCTTCCGGTTGCTCTATGTAAATCTCCTCATCGAGATCTCCATTTAAGAATGCCGTTTTGACATCCATCTGATGAACATTAAGATGATGCAATGAAGCTAACACAAACAATATTCTAATTGTAGTCGTTCTTGCTACTGGTGCATATGTGTCAAAATAATCAATTTCTTCTCTTTGTCGAAATCCTTTGGCTACTAGTCTAGCATTGTAGGTGTTTAAAGTACCATCACTATGATACTTTCTCCTGAACACCCACTTACATCCAATAGGTCTTGACAGATTGATAATTTTCCAAGTGTGGTTAGATATTATCGAATCCATCTCATCTTGGATAGTATCTTTCCAAAAAGATGAGTCCCGCGAAGCTATTGCTTCCTTAAAGGTTTTAGGATCATCTTCCACCTGAAGAATGATAGGAATCTTTCGAATAAATTTCTCTGCATTTCCTTCTACTAAGTAAAAAAAAATTAGTTGAGAATCTATTTCGTCAGATCCTAGATCCTTAGCCTTTCGAACTCTCTTGCTGATCCGAAGCTCTGGTTGTTTTTCAACTAACCGTGAAGAGCTCTCCTCACGAGACTCTTTATTAGCAGGAATCTCAGAATCCTTATTCTTAGTAATAAGGTTCTCAAAAAATTCCACATCTCTGGATTCGATAATAATGTTAGACTCTAAGTTTAAAAGTCTATATGCCTTACTATTGGCAGCATAACCTACAAAAGCACTTTTGATTTCACGAGGACCTAATTTAGTCTTTTTAGGATCCATGTTTTTGTAATAAGCTATGCACCCCCACACTCTAAAATAACTGATATTAGGCTTACGGCCTTTCCATATCTCATATGGTGAAATATCAGTTTTCTTCAAAGGAATTCGGTTCATTATATGACATGCAGTAAATAAAGCTTCTTTCCACAAACTAAATGATAATTCAGAATGCATTAGCATTGCATTTATTATTTCTTGATATGTTCTATTTTTTTTCTTTCGGCTAGTCCGTTCTGTTGTGGTGTCCGTGGTGCAGAATATTCGTGAATAATGTCGTTCTCTTCACAGAAGGTATTAAATTTAAAAGAAAAGTATTCACCACCTCTATCACTTCTAAGTATTTTAATGTTTCTACCAAGTTGATTTTCAACCTCTGATTTGTATATTTTAAAAGCATTAAAGTCTTCATCTTTATGCTTTAATAAATATACATATGTAAATCTAGAGCAATCATCAATGAAGGTAATAAAGTATTTATTATCTCCTCGAGATAATGTGCCATTAAATTCACATAAATCAGAGTGAACTAAATCTAGTAGGTTGGTATTACGCTCTACACTGTGAAAAAGTTTTTTAATTATTTTAGATTTTGTACAAATTTTACACTTATCTAAGTCTTCAAAATTGCATGAAATTAATCCAGATTTAATTAATATTTTCATAGTGCTAATACCTATATGTGCTAATCTACTATGCCATAAAGTAGAGGACTCAATCATGTAAGCAGAAGTAGAAACTTTATTGATATTATTTTCAAGGATACAAAGTTTGATCATACTCTTATCGGTATATCCCTTTCCAACAAACACACCATTACGGGTCAAAATTAATTTGTCCGACTCAAAGACAAATTTTATTCCTGGTTTACCCAAGAAGACTCCACTGACGAGGTTCCTACTCATATCCGGGACGTGAAGTACGTTAGTCAGAGTTACTTTCTTTCCGGAAGTGAATTGGATTTCCACATCACCTGTTCCCACGACCGTTGAGTGTCCTTCATTTCCCATCTGAACTTCTTGTCCATCATTGACTTCAGAATAGGTCTTGAATGCTGCTTTGTCATATGAAACATGAACGGTAGCAAAAGTATCGTACCACCATCCTGGAGCCTTTCCTTTGACCGCCATGAGTTTGCTCACCGTAGCAATTATGTCATCTGTCTCAGTGAGATTTACCTCGCTGGTTTGGGTCTTTCGAACCCGACAGTCTCTGACATAATGTCCTGCTTTGCCACATACAAAACAGTCGGTCTTGGGTCCTTTGGCGGTGCTGGAGTTCTTGAACTTTTGTTGGTCCTTCTTAGGACCGAGAAAATTTTTCTTTCCTGCAGGCCTCTTGCCTTTCGCGCTCACCGCGTTAGTTTTAGAAACTCCGTTGTTCTCGGATTTCTGTCTTTCCTTCGATTCCTCTTCGATTCGAAGGTATTTTTGAATCTGTTCTAGTGAGAAATCCTCAGAGCTGTGAAGTAGTTTCTTCCGATAACTATTCCAAGATGCTGGCAATTTAGTAATTATAGCACCAACTTGGAATGGTTCCGGAAGTTCTATCTTTACTGTCCTGAGTTTATTGACTAGAACTTGTTGTTCATGTACTTGGGCGAGTATAGGCTTTGTATCAATCATTTTGAAATCAAAATACTTTGATATAAGAAATTTCTTTGTACCTTCTTCTTCTGCTCTAAATTTGAATTCCAGAGCCTTCCAGATGTCAATCGTCGTAGGATTTTCTGTATAGAGGTCGTACAGTCTGTCCGACAGGGTGTTCAGAATGTGACCACGGCACAACAGTTCGTCCTCTTTGCGTTTTTTGCGTTCTGTCTTGACTGCATCAGAATCTGTTGGAGTGGATTCTGAAACAGGTGGCAGATCTGGGTAGAGGACGTAGTAGATCTTCAGCGCCGTCAGGAGGAAGATCATCTTGTCCTGCCAGCGTGTGAAGTTCGTCCCGTCGAAGCGATCCAGTTTGACTACATCCTGATTCATAACTTTGATGCTCGAAATTGCAGCCTCGGACGCCATTATTCGAAACACTTTAAGATTGTTAGAAATTGCTTCTACTTCACTTTTGAGTTATGCGAAGTTGAAAATGTCGTCGAGGCTTGAATCGTGCATTTAGCAGCACTTTCCTTAAAGTGTTTCTTAAAGTGTTTCGGGCACTCCGGTAACGTCTTGGAGTCAGCACGCCAGAACACACATGATAAGACAGCCTTCTGCCGGAGGTTCACCAGACGTTGTGAGACACCGGCGTAGGGAAGAACACCTTTCTGGAAGACTTTTGGAAGATAAAAGAAAGAGAGAATGAATACTGAGATTCTGTGTGTTTTAGACTCAGAGATCTGTAGTATATATAGATGGATTCGTGTTGTTTCGTGAAGTCGCGACCCTTCCGAAACAACATTCATTCACCTGTTCGCAGGTTCATTCACCCTTTCGTCTGTCTGGGCCGCTGCAAAAATAGGAATGCTCGGGACGAGAATCGCCGCGAGTAGCCTGAGGCCCGAGCCTACGCCCGATGCCACGTTGCCTAAGTGCGTCTACAATGCGCCACTATTGCCTCTACGCCACTATCGCCTCTACGTCCGAGCCCTAGCCGGTGTTACCACCCACCGGCTACATTTTCATGAAGAAGATAAAACAACAACCAATGGTCACCTACTAGCAACCCTTTGGTTGTTGCACACTCCTCATGAGTGCACATACCTATTTAAGCACCCTCAAACCTTTCTCTCTTTCCATGTGGGTCCCTCCTCTTTTCTTTTCATCCTTTTTGAACAATAAATGGAATTAATAATTCCAACAATTTCCTCTAACAGTGTTCACAAAACTTAGAGAGGTGTAATCCAAAAGATAAGCTGTGACGTCAAACATAACATTGTTTATGTATGTTTGTCAGGGTGCCTGTGCTAACATGGTAAAAACCAATGAATTTTTGTCATGGTTAAACCAACTTATGAAAGCTCGGCGATAAATAATGGATAACAATGGCGAAAGGAAGAAGACACTCTCTACAACGTAGGTAACAAGTACTTGCCATGTAGATATAGTGGCATGCATGTCAAGTACTTGTTCTGAAATGAATTTGTAGAGAAGTCTTGATAATATTGAATGTCGCAACAATGGTAGAAGTAGAAAAAATGATAAAGATCAACAGAATTAGGAGGCACCACAAAGCTATCAAATTAAAGTATATGCTTAAAAAGGTACTGAAATTATATTATAGTGAAATCGAAAGGAGATATATTTTATTGAAACAACAATTTCACGCACATTATAAATGCTTGCAAAAACATGTAACAAGAACTAGTCCTTGGTGCATATATATATATATATATATATATATATATATTTCCGTGTAGACTCAGACTATGTCACGTTCATCTTGCTGACAATATTAATTGTACGCAAAGCAAATGTTTATTTTGATTCATACTACCAGCTCCCATTCTAGATTAAGAGCAAAATCTCGGTATTATAGGCTTCTTCTTCTTCTTCTAGTTTAATAAGCTGAAGATGTGATTTTCCATTCTCTTCCTTGTTCAAATTGTAGCGTAGATATTCTCCGAAAGTGATCCCCTTGTACCTGGGTGGCTGTCGTTGCCAAGCCGTCACGGATCCAAGTGGCTCCATTAGCACGTCGTTACTTGGGGAAATGAATGAAGCCATTGAGATCCTCGACTTGCTCTTGTTCGTCATCGCTCTGTGCTCCACGCTTTTGTACCTTCCATTGCTCCATATCTGATATATTGCCATGCATAATTGTGTCACAAATCATACAAACTCCATTGATTGACAAGCAATGTTTTAAAAATTGGACCGCTGATTGAACCAAAAATCTGACCGGGTTCAAATAGGCTTGATTTGATTTGATTTTACAACTATAAGTTTCTCTCAAAATCACCAAGAGCCAAATGGCCTAAATCTCAAGTGAAAAAAAACTTTTTTGAGGTTTTTTTTATTAAAAATAAAAAATAGAATTGATCGGTTCAATTGTATACCGATTCGGCAGGTACGTCGGTTAAACCCCGATTTAAACAAACCACCGGTTCTTACAAAAAAAAACTACAATTCAAATTCTGGTGGGCCAATTTTATGACAAAAAATTAGTCAGACCGAGTCCAACCGTCGGTGTGGTCCGGTTCTGACGACACTATTGACAAGGTTGAAGATGCCGTTACATTACCTCAAGAACATCCCCGACGTTCAGCACGAGCGCATTCGGAATCGGCTCAACGGGCACCCATCCACCGCGATGCCGGATCTCGAGACCCGAAACGTCGTCATCCTGCAGGAGTACCGTTATGGTACTGTAGTCGGAATGGGGGCTCACTCCCATGACCTTAGTAGGTTCAGAGCAGGTCGGATAATAGTTCACGGGTAAAGCTTGCATCGTCTCGTTATGCAGATTCCATAGGCGCTCTTTCTCCTCCAACCTCAGTAACAGTGACAGTGAAGCGAGGATTTTCTTCGCTACTTCATTCACTCCGACCGAGTACATTTCAATAGCCTCACTGTTGGGGAAATCGTCAGAAATTAAAGTTACCTATAATAACTGATATAGACGATTATTTTTTTAATGATATTTTGCCTGCGGTTTGTGACCAGGGAGTCAATGGAAAGCTACGGTCACAAATCGCGGGCAACGTAGCAGCGTCCTATACAAACACACAACATGAAAGAAACTTTGTGTCGTCTTACGCGAAATCCGGTGGAGTAGAGGGCCAATATCGAGGATTCCGAAAGTTCGTTGGATATATGACGAGAACGAGCACATCTGCCCAGTTCAGCTTTTGTTGTTCAGAAACAACATGGACCTGCCCGTACCCTTGAATATCATCGGGTGGCATCGCGTGTTTCTTCTTACGCTCCAACGGAAGCTCAAAGAACTCGTCGGCAGCGGATTTTGCCTTCTGCAACACCTCTCCTGGTATCCCATGATTGATTATCTGCGTCGTTTATCTTTTATGATTGAATAATGCTATTAATCCCTCCAAAGTGTTGCACCAAACTATCTATTCTTACGTGTCAGTCAAGGGTGGAGCCAAGATTTTAGTTTATCTCGGACTGAACTTAAAACGTTATAATTTTTTTTCAAAATGAATGTTGTGTCAGTATCATCATGTTCATATATATCTCATCGTGTCCATACTGTACCGTGTTTGGCCAATGAAAAATCACGTCCAATATAATAAAAAATGGAAACCTAACAAAAAACAACACTATTTATCTGTGTTCGTTCTATAGATCAGTCCGGTCAAAGTGAAACTATGCTTAACAAAGCATTGCTACTTGATAGAGTTAGAGAGAAGAAAATGAACCAGAACTCACAGCGTGTCTTCCCTCCTCCTTGAAGAGCACAATAGGTATATATAAGAGAGACAAAGAGCAGTTGTTGCTAAATTATTAGAGTTGATGAATATAATAAAAAGAGTTAATGGAAGGGGATAGAGAGACAAGATAGACTTTTTTTCCAAATAAATTTAGACCACAATTCACAAATCATCTTTAATGACACATATGCTCTGACCAAAATAAAAATATTGGGGTGGCCAATGGCTCCGCCCCTGGTGGTAGTTGACGTTAAAATTAAAATTAATACTAATATTAATATTAAAAAATTGAGTGATTAAAATTTTGGATTAAAATTTGTCATGTCAGCTATCATGTTAGATGTCACAAAATGCTATTTAACATGAAAGAAACCTGGGTCTTTGCGTTACTCATCTTTCATGGGTCGTGCAATTTACCTGAAAGAAACCCCAGTCTTTGCATGCCATGTCAAGCATGTTAAGATGCTCCTCGTCGCCATTGCAAAGCATGGACAGATCAATGACGGGGATTTGAGAAGAAAGATGAGGCAGCATCTTATCGTTCAAAGTCCTAACATATCGCTCTGGAATATTTGATGGGTCTTTCCTTACCAGTTCTTGAACACTCTCTACAGGCAATGAAGCACCCCAGGTTTTTGTTCCACCTTCACTTCCTCCTCCGCTCAACATCTCAACCTCTGAGCCCATGATATAATTCAACCGTTAGGCAATGATATGTACAATCACATTGATGGCGTCGTCGTCGTATATAAAGAGCAAAGAAACTGGCATTTAGCCTCCAAGAATCTCCATCAGTTGATCCTCCATAGGGATTTTTCAAGGCTCTCTCCAGAAGGTAGTTGTTGTCTGGTTTGATAGGTTGCTCCAGAAAACTTTCACAAGGGTTAACGCATCGATGCAACACTCTAACCGCTCCCTGCTGATTTCTGGTGTCAGGGTTCGCATGTACTGGTTTCTCGAGCACTGTTTGGTGTAGCTGGCATTACTATCAGAAGAATTGATGTTCCAAACACTTCTCAAACATATTTGGGTTAGACCTCTGGAGTTATAATATTTTATGACAATAATAAGATTCTTATGGCTAATTTCGTTTCCGTTTCAATTGGACATTTTGTCGTTACCGATCACAGAATGTTGGTTTCGCTAAAACGGTAAGCAAAATTCGTTTGATTTCCAATGTTTGTCGTTTGGCCATACAAAATTGACTAAAATGGCAAACACCAATCGCTCAGGGAGGCATTAGTTGTCGTTTGACATCCAAAATATTTTTTTTTTCCATTTCAAATGAGAACCAATCAGACGTTTAGTAATATATTGAAACCTGGTAGTGGTAGAACTGAATCCTAGACATTAGTTTTGATATTTGTTAAACACGAGTCAAATTTATTGTTGTAAGTGGCATTGCAAACCCATATTCACAAAATTGTGTAGGAATAATTTTCAAGATATACCTAGATTCGCAAAATTTTGGCAGGCTACATCCACATACAGAAGTCAGTTCTTGTAAACTAAGTCCAAGGTCATCACAGGATTTAGATACCCAGACATTCTGCTCGACTGGAAGAGGCTTTTACCAATACAGGAGAGAGAAACCTGTATACATACCTATGAAATATGAGTATATATTCCATCTAGGAATTAGGCGTATCCCTACCGCGTTACTGGTATTCCTTGATTACTTACCACAGAAGTAACCAAAATTATATTTATTTATATTTTTAATTTAATTTCGGATACTTCTTTTGTACTTTGTGGGTACTTATCTTTTCAAATATAGTTTTCACACTTTTGTTTCAGGAATCAAGCTCTCTTTATTTTTAAGCTTAAAACACATAGTTTTTAGATTAAAACTCATTTAAGGACTATGACTAAGAAATTTACATTCTTAATTTATATAGTCATGAAAATGCATTGGCAGTATTCGTAATGACCAACCTACATATCGTGCCCGTACCATAAAATTTTAGAAATTATCGTATAGACGTACCTGCTAAGTACCGTACCGAATACTCCTACATGTACCTACGGTTCATAGATACATATGTAAGAGCTCCACAAAAATAAGAATTTCAACTTGCAATCATGTAAATGGAAACAAAGTCCCGTACGTATCGCCGGACATCTAAAAGAACTCGCAATCATGTAAATGGAAACAAATTAGTAATTAGAAATATGAGATTCAAACATGGCGGGAAGTATCAAAATTGTTTTGTATGTAATGTCATCCACTTCTTTGAACACTAATCAAAATATATTACAAGAATATATATGTATAGTGACGTCATAGGACGTCGTTGATATTCCAAATTAGCGACGGACAGGAGTTGTCGAGATTTTGCTCGTCGCTGTCACAACTGCGTCGCCAAATGGTCGTCGCTTCGAGTACTCACTAACGAGGTAGCGACAGGAATTTTTCGATAGAAAAGCAACACATAAGCAACACATAAGTGACGCATGTGACTTGGCGAGGATATAATTGACGGCTAAGAAAATTGACTAATAGTTGATGCCCTTTCGACGCGCTGGGAGACGACTTCATGATGTATTGGCGATGTCCTTGTGTTTTTGTTACGCTATTTCTAGTTTCTGATAGTCCATTTAGCAACGAATGGACCGGGTACCCATCCATCGCTCTTACATTGTCGCTCGTACGTCGCTTCTCCATCCCTAGGCCATCACTAGGTGTATTAAAGTTGGAAAAAAATAATTAAAAATATGTTCGAGATCCTATACATAAAATTATAATATTTCACACCAGACGCAGCCTGCTATAGAATTCATGTCCAATCGGACCTTAAGCGACACAAAACACTTGCTGGAAACCCAAAAATACAATCAGAAAATAATATTTGAGAAATAACGCAAACCATTCTAGAATTATTGTCTAATTGGACCTCAATCTACACAAAAATCTCGTTGAAAACCCATAAATAAGAAGTTGCTATTTGCAACACAGTTAGC
This sequence comes from Iris pallida, assembly GCA_029216955.1. NCBI lineage: Eukaryota > Viridiplantae > Streptophyta > Magnoliopsida > Asparagales > Iridaceae > Iris > Iris pallida. The sequence continues at coordinate 7,746,612 of JANAVB010003000.1, forward strand.
GATGAAAAAAGGTTGTCATTTTTTGCGACGGTTTGCGACAAATTTGCGAAATAATTTTGTGAAACTTTCGTCGCTAAGCATTGATAAACATCATAGAATCTGCGACGTAATTATTTTTAGTTGCGTTATTAGCGACATTTAGTGATGTAATATTTGTGATGTCGCTAAATAATTGATATCAGTCGCTCAAAAATTCCCTTTTCCCATTTCTCTCTCTCCATTTCTTGAAAATTTCGAATCCCCTACCCCCACCCCCAATGTTGACCCCGACGTTCCTACCGTTGTCCTTCCCCGAATGCCATCCCCCGCCCCCAACGCGCGTCCACGCGTCCGCGAGCAAAAAACCCTCCAGTGCTCTTCTGACGACTTCGACCACCAACTCCTCTGTCATCTCCGCCGTCCTCCAGGTAAGGTTTCTTCCTCTTTCTCGTCCTCCTTATTCCTTTTTTTGTCCCTGCATGGGAGTTGACTCCATATCCCATTTGGATGTTTGTTTTAATAGTCATGAGGAAATTCTTCGTTTATATGTGCATATCATGTTGTTGATGATCAGGGCCGGCCCTGAGCATATTCTTCTGTATCGACCGAACATGGCCCTCTATTATAGAGGGCCCTTAATTTTGGAAGTTCCTTTTTATAATATTTTTATAACACATAGTTAAATATGACATTGTAATTATGTAGATCAAGTGGCAAAATATTTGTTTTGCATGTGGGAGGTTACAAGTTCAATCCCTTACATCTTTATTTTATTAATATTTTATTTCTTTTTTTTTTGGAAATAACTTTTATATCCAAAAACCTCTAGCTTCTACTAGAAATGAATACATGTTTCAAAAAATAATTTGATATATTGTTGAACAAAATTTTAATTAGCAAGTAAAGCACAAGTTTTTGGGGATAAATGTGGTTTTAGTTTTTTTTTTTTTTTCGATGTGTATTATTTGAATTTGTTTTGTTAAAAAAAAATTACATGCCAAAAAAAATTGTAGCCTTTGCGGAACATAATTATAAGGTTGGAACTTGAAAAAATTAACTTGATATTTTTTGAACATAGTCATAACAAGTAAAACACGAGTTTTTGAAAAATAAAAGACGATTCAAACAAAAATGCATTCGAATCAAAAAAAAAAACAAGCGTTATCAAAGTTCGAAATACCTTTTTGATCAACATGCTTCATCTTCTCTTTGCAAACAAGCTTCTTCTGTAAATGAACTTATGTACATTTTATAGATTTGGTTGTATTTTTCAAATATTTTGATATTATAGTCGTTCGATCAATACAATTCTTCTCAATACATGGAAGTTAAAACAATATATTCTTATTAATTTTTACTTATACACTTTGGTCGTTAAGAAGAATTAAACTAAACTTAGCGCCACTAATATTACTATCGATTTTTTTACATAAAATAGTGTCTTATATTCAGTTTTCTGAACATGGTTCTCTGAATCTCAGGACGGGCTCTATTGATGATTATTGGTTGGAAATAAATATTACATGGTTCCGATGTGCAAGCGGTTTTGGTTATGACAACAAAATCTTACACAAATGTTGCTCTAGATTTTATGACAGTTGCAAATTTGTGTTTTAAGTTGCAATTTATGCTGCGAAAATGTCAAGAACAATCACATTTTTCTACTGTTCTACGTGTTTGGGCTTCAGTTTTGAAGGTTTGGGATTCAGAGTATACAAAGCAACCCAATAATCAATGGTTGATCGTTCCAGTTGTGTACCAATAATGAACTTAACTTTAGGGTTCCTCGTTCTCGACATATCTTGGTACCCACCAGGAACTGGCTTAATTTGCAGTTGTTAACCCGACTGTATATGTTCTAATTGGCCTAGCAAATGAGAGGAACAATGTTTTAATTTTTTTCTTTGTATTTGTAAACTTGACTATATATGTTTTCCACATGCCTTAATGAGAATCTAGGTCTGGATGTTTGACTGATGCGTTAGTTAAGCAAGAGGTAGCTTCATTTCTTAGGTTCTGATATGTTCTTCTTACCATTCTTCTATTGTTTCTCACAAAACCTCCATATTGTGTATACTATGTCCTGTAGGGAAAGGAAATCATGAAAAGTAAAATTTGCTTGTGAGCTAGCTAGAGCATTATATGACTAAGTACTACTAACATACTGAACACTATATCACTGAAGCTAGCTAGATATTGTGGCATAGTGTGCCACCACCCAAATTTCAAGTCTTGTGGGAGATTGCTTCTGGCAAAAAATCATAGACAAAAACTTCAGACCTTACTCTTAGGAAACGTTTGGTTCAAGTTTTGGATGCTTGGAAATGAGTTTTGAATTCCTCATCCATGTTTGGTATGTGTAGGATTGGAAATTAGGGAGGAACACGAGGGGATTCATATTTCCATTGATGTGGAAAAGCTATTTCCAAGCCCCACTATGAATAGTTTTGCATTTCTAAAAATATTGTTTGTACACTAATACCCTCCATTTACTTTCAAAATTACAACTTCTATCCCAAACATGTGAATGGTAATAGTAGCATCATGAAATTCATGAAAGGGTATTTATGAAAATTTAAACAAATCAAGATTAATATCCATGTGTGAACCAAACATGGAAATGAAATAATTAAATTTTTTTGGACTACATATTTTCAACCTAACCAAACATGGGTGTAGGAATGTTGAATTCCTTTACATGGAAAAGAAATAAAAAATGGATTCATATGAATACAAAAACTCCATCCAAACGAGCCCTTAGAGGTAGAGCTTGATATTAGATAATAGAAATATGGTAGCTATCATGTTTCCCAAGAGGAATGCCAACATGTTAAATAAAAAGCTTGCAATGAATTCCATTTTGAACTTGTTAAACTCATATTAAATTAGCAGAGTGGATTTGACAATGACGAGACAAGGCTAAAATTAGCAATATATATGGACTTGGCCCTAACCCGACAAGGCTAAAACTAGCAGCATGGAATTGGCAATGACCATATGGATGTCCCTCCCCACACGTGTCAATGATGATGCAACGATCCATCACTCTTTTCTAGTGTGCAATTGATTACTTATCTTAGCTTGAATCTATCGTGTTGCTTCTAGCTCTGTTCAACGAGTATCCTAAGTAATGTATGCAAGAAAGTAGTGAAGTTTGGTTGTTATTAATCTGAGCCATGCATGCATGGGTAAATAAATTGTTTGAGATTTAACGATCGATACTGACTCAAATACATATATTTTTTTATGTATATATTGGCACAGATGACAGAAATTCTAAGTCAGCTTTTCATCTTGCATGTACATTGGCACGATCCTAGAGTCAGAGACATATACTACATTATTGATATACCATCCACCACCAAAATAAGTCAATTATCGCAAGAAGGAACGTCGCTAAATTATACAACATTGGTGACGACATACATAAAACGTCGCTAAATCATACCACATTGGCGATGACATACATAAAACGTCGCATTACGTCGCATTTTGCATCAAATAGTGACTACTGTCAATTGTATCTAAACGTATGCTGCTAGGAGTCGCGACACGTCGCTAAATTTTTCATAATAGTGACGTATCGCGACGACTTTAAGTGTCACGTCGCTAATTTTTTAATATGTAGTGACATTTTGCGACGTCTATCCTAATGTAATGCCCCGCTCCGCACGGTGCATTATGATGATTCGTTGACTCGAAGAGTTGCGTTGACCCGATGAAGTATCGATGCGAATCGATGCAAGAGTTATGTTGGCCAAAGGTAAGCTTTGAGTCGATTGGAATCTATGAATCGAATCGATGCAAAGGATAAGTCCCATTTGAGCAAGTGCTAATTTAGTTGACCTAGTGTGCAGGCTATGCTTTTACGCTGGACGATAAGAGGTCGGCATTTTGTCTTATGCAGTGAAGTGTCCGCGAAACCAAATCGTGGCCTTGCAACGGATTGTAGCATGGGCACGATAGGCCAAATCAACCGAGTAGTTCAAAGGAATGGCTAAGTCCGAGAGTTAGCTATGCGACCAAGTTATGGAAGCAAGCTGCTTCAATCGGCGAGACGACGAGGCGTATCGGCTTAAGGTGGGCGGGTTCTTGACTCTCTCTCCCTATTCTTTCACGTCTAATAAAATATGTCCGTGCATGCGTAAGATGTTATCGAGTTAGAGAGCGTGGCTCGGCGAGTAAGTATCTAAATATGTGTTGAACACTAAGATAGAACATTGAACAATCGAACAATTGGAGCGACGTGCATCAAGTGTACGAGTCGCAGTAGGGCGGTGATGGTAGAACATTGAAAGACAATATCGAGATGTGCATCACGTGCACGCCTCCGAGAATATTGAACACTAGGCGTAGAACATTGATTACGGCGCTGAGCGTGCCCTCGTGCACGGAAGCTAGGGAATAACTAAGTAACTACGGAATTATGCTATGAGAATAACTTACGAATGGTACGCATTGAATACAAGTACGAGATGTCTAAGCCGTTAGGCGTCGTGCATCAATATAGATGTGTTGGGGCATAACGCCGACGGAGCTCCCCATACGGATGGTGGATTATGTTTATGAGACGCGAATATGTTTATGGTGCGAGACTATGTTTATGGAACGGAGGATTGGTTGGAACGATATGATTTGTATGCTATGGTACGTATTGTATGGTCAATGGACTCGGATGGCCCGTGCACGGGTGCGGCTTCCCTCGGACGGTTACGACCGGGGCACCGAGACCGTTCGGCCTATGAGGGAATTATGTGTGGTATTTATGGTGCACATCATTCGAACGGATTGCGACCGTCCAGTGCTGTGATAAGCTATGATATCCGTAAGTTTGGGATCCTTCGGATACTGGGCTAGCAACCCGTATCGAATTGATCGTAGGCTTACACATAAGAGATGCCAAGTCCATTACGGTGCGAAACACCGTGACCTTCATATAGTTAGGGCCGGTGGGCTGAGATGAGAGTTGGGTGCAGGCGCAAGGCCTGCCACCCTTATGCATATGTTTACGGTTATGATTGGTTGGTTGCGCAAATCGCATGATTGCTTATGTAAGTTCTAACCATGGCAGGCTAGGCAAAGAGGAACGGGATGAGCACGAATCACTATGTTTATGTTTCAGATTATGTCTAACTGTATCTGCTGTAGGAACACGGTGTGGGACACATTTACGATATGTTGCTATACATCGAATATTGCCATAAAAATGATCCTAAGGCTAAATAGAAAGATCACCAAATAATGATGCATGTTCCACTAAATTTACTTAGTGCTTGGTTTGGGTGCGAGCGGGTCTTGATCAGTGTGAAACGAGGACGAAAGCACTAATCTCCCACTAGTTTATGTGCAGGTTCAGGTATGTTCGGCTCGGGGCGGAGCTTGGCTTGGACGTGCCGAGGCATGAAGTCCTTGGCGTTCAAGAGGAGCTACCGCATAGGCGTTCGAACTTACGACATGGAGATGTTCGGTCGAAGACTACTTGGTGGCTATAAAGAGACATAATATATGGAACAATGTAATCCTTTGTGAGCTAGAGATATCATGAGCGTTGTAGCCAATTGGCATATATGTTGGGCTATTCAGAGCCTTTGTAATCTTCAGTTTGTTATCAATAAAAGAGATTCTTATTGTATTCTTGGTTTTCCTTCCGCTGCTTATGTTACGAATTTGAGATAATCACTATGTGAACCGTTATCTTGCCTTGCACGAGCGCAACTCCAGGCTCGTGCGGCATCACGCCCCAACGAGGACGATGATTCGGGTAAAATCTAGCGAGGACGAGCGATTTCCCGGATCGGGGCGTGACAAGTTGGTATCAGAGCGGTTCCATCCTCTGGACCGTACATGAATATCTTTGACCCTCAGTTGCTTCGCTATCGAAATTCAGTTGACTCTAAATTGTTTTCGCAACCGCATGGCTTATGGATATGCTCGACGCTACACTGGATGTTCCATACAATAAGTCTATATTAAGTGCGTACGTCTGCCACAAGTATGTCGTGACTATCACGCTATCTCTGGGTGCCATCGGAGAGTGTTGGTTGCACGAAGTGCAATGAGTTGTGGAATGTTGGTCGCACAAAGTGCAACGAATATGGTGATGTTGGTTGCACGAAGTGCAATGATATACGTATTGTTGATCGCACAAGTGCGAGGAGTTATGTGTTGTTGGTCGCACGAAGTGCGAGGAGTTATGTGTTGTTGGTCACACGAAGTGCGAGGAGATATGTGTTTTTGGTTGCACGAAGTACAGCGAGTCGAGATATGAGACGATGCATGTTATGTTGATATGCGAACGGTTATGTGTTGTCGGTTGCACGGAGTGCAACAAGTTGTGAATCGTTCGTTACATCGGTACAACGATTCGATATGGTATGATGCGTGTTGTATGGCTATACATATGGATAACGATATGTCGAACAGGATTGTGACCTTAAGTATCGAGAGTAAATTGTTGCACGATTTGCAATGAGCGAGATTGGAAAATCGTGGATGCGATAGTAACGAGTCAAGTTGGTCGCTAAGTCGAGTTTGAGTAGGCAAACGTTTATGTTGGCTGAATGTCGCGTTGAGCTTTGAGTAAGCAAATGTTGCGTATGTGATCGATATGATCGCTAAGGCACGGTTAGATTTGAATGAAAAGTTGAACTTGAGCGAACGATAGGGCATGTTGGTTCAGTTGTTGTGCCAACTCGAGTATGCAAACGCTAGAGCTGGGATCGGAAGGATCGCCACGGGATAGTTAAGTTGAAATAGATGTCGGACCTATACGGAGTGTAAAGTCGAGTAATGACACAATTTCGAGTGGTATATGCAACACCACTTGTGCGAGCAGTGTAGAAGAGTATTGTATCGATAAAGATAGGCTCGATTCTGAGTGGTATATGGAATACCACTTAGCGATAGCTATGTTAAGCCATTTGTGGCTTGCGATAGATTGCGTCATGATGATCGTGTTATTACGATATGTTTGCCCTCAACGGACGAAGTAGTACCAAAATTCGAATGGGAGTGACTCGATAGAAGTCGATGCAAGTATGCTTCAATGAATTAAGTTGAGCGATTATGCGTGAAGTCGTACCTATGGATGATACGTCGGACGAGGAGTCCTTAAGTGTAAGTCGAACGATAGGCTGAGCATAGCAAAGGAATATTACGTCGAGGAAATAATTGACTCGGTCGAATTTGCGTTAAGTCAGTATGGAAGCTTGTTCGGAACGTATTAAGTAGAGGTACGGAGAAATCGTACGAATGAATTTGGGTTAGTGCGATGAGTCGATAGCACGATCGGAAAGTACGAGTTAGGGATATGAGGATGGATATGTGAATTGGAAATTGTGTCACGATTATGGTAGTTAGTTAACCCGGAATGGATCTTGATGTGTGCAAACTTGATTCGTATTCGAGTTCGGATAATGGCAGTGATTGCAACAAATTGGAGCTTATGAGAAAGAAAGATGTTCAAGTTATGCATATCGACGATGGTATTGAGGCGTATCAAAGACGATATGTAATAACTCGGGGATACTCTGATCGAATGAACGAAAATTGTGTTGAGCATTGTCGTTGGATGAATAGGATGCAAGTTAAGTTATGGCTGTTGGGACGATAACGGTAGGAGTGCTTCGAAGAATTTGAGAGTCGATGGATGTTACTCGGAAGAAAACGAAAGTGCTTGATTGTTTCGAGGATAACCACACTGTTGACATTCTTGTCTTATGCGAGTGTAACTCCAGCATCGCACATGCGTCACGCCAAATTAGGGCGATCATTCCGCGTAAGCACTGGTATGGTGATTCATACAGTGGGGATGATCAAACTTGCAAGGCGTGGCAAAATCGGATTAGACTTGTGGTTTGATGCGAAAGTTGTTCGAGGATGGTTTTGATGAGTATGGAATGTGTCAAACTATGATCACGAATAGGTAAACTCGAATCTGAGGCGAGCAGATGTCATACGGCTAGCAAGGATAGTCGATGGTGATACGTGAGTGATTCGAGTAGTGACGGTACGCAATGTGCATAAGTGATTCGAGTAGTTAACGGCGCATCAGTTGCACGGGGGTAGGTAAATTACGGATTGGTAAAGTATGTCGGATTGGGTAAAGTCCCATAGGAATTGTCGGGAATTGATTTGGCTCCGCGATAGGATATAGCATGGTTCGTTGTAACTGTCCCTCGTTGATGATCTTCAATTATCGAGCGTAGTTTCGGGGCAGATGACCCTAAAAGACTTGACCGCCAAATCAAATGAATGTTGAAGTCCAATAGGATGACCCTAAAGAAGTCGCGTAAGAATTTTATCGAGGAGGAGGAATGATGTAGTGCATGTTGAGGATAAGTCTAAGCGAGCGAATATCATGTTTCGAAAGTTAGCGAGTAGCCTTCGACTAGATCGAGACGGCTAGAAAAGTTATGATCGATCGAATGAGTGCGTAAGTAGACTTGGTTGGTCAATGGTCGAATAGATGTTGAGGAACGTGCTTAGCGTAGTGACGCGGTAAGGCGATTGTAAGAATTCTGTAATGCGCGAGAGCAACGGATAGTAGAACAACCCTAAGAGTGGTGTCGTAGATCGGTTTGAGTAACGGTTAGGTTATGTGTGTTGAGCGCGCGATCTATGTTACGAAATGAACCAGTCGGAATTGAATCGAAATTTGAGTAAAGGATTCGTACTCGGTCGAGAATAGGAGATGAATGTATCGTAAGAGACCTTGGGTCGGGGAGATTGTTGCCTTTGAGCATCGTAGACTCAAGTTGACCTCTTGTGTCGGAAGAAATTAAGCACGATATTTGGATAAGTTATCTAGCGGGGGTAGTCCCAGACGCAATGCGTAGGTAGTTCGAGAACATGGATCATGTTGGAATAGTTGAGAGCGATGCATAGTACGGATTGTAGGCAAGGAAAGTTGGACATGCTGGACTTAGTCCATGTGATTAAGGTCAAATGTTATGAATGATTGGATGAAGGACTCAAGTTGTGCGAGAGATAGGAAACGGTTGCGCGAGTAGGCATTGTAGAGAAATGTTGCGATCGGATACGCAATGACTTGATGTAATGCATGCGTTAGGAGGCCGACGAGAAACTTATGAGATCAAAGTAACGGTTTTGAGTTAAGTGATATACAGAGATGTTGGAAGATGATCACATGTTATGGGATACTGCATACGAGAAGTATTTAAGAATATGTGCTAAAATCTGACTGAGTCGAGTATGGAATGATGGGTGCTTGAGGATTTAAGTTGAGCTTGTTAGTTGTCCCGATATCCTACAACTAAGCTTGGCTGAAATGCATATATTGGTGGGACGCCTAAAATATGTGTATGATCCAAACTAAGTTGTATGATTCCAACGATAGTAGCACGAGATCGTGAAATGATCTAGCGAGACACTTGGATTAAGTGTTGGTTTCGGTTCGAGGACGAACCTTGTTTTGAGTGGTATATTATATAATACCCCGCTCCGTACGGTGCATTATGATGAGTCGTTGACTCAAAAAGTTGCGTTGACCCGATGAAGTATCGATGCGAATCGATGCAAGAGTTACGTTGGCCAAAGGTAAGCTTTGAGTCGGTTGGAATCTATGAATCGAATCAATGCAAAGGATAAGTCCCATTTGAGCAAGTGCTGATTTAGTTGACCTGGTGTGCAGGCTATGCTTTTACGCTGGACGATAAGAGGTCAGCATTTTGCCTTATACAGTGAAGTGTCTGCGAAACCAAATCGTGGCCTTGCAACGGATTGTGGCATGGGCACGATAGGCCAAATCAACCGAGTAGTTCAAAGGAATGGCTAAGTCCGAGAGTTAGCTATGCGACCAAGTTATGGAAGCAAGTCGCTTCAATCGGCGAGACGACGAGGCGTATCGGCTTAAGGTGGGCGGGTTCTTGACTCTCTCTCCCTATTCCTTCACGTCTAATAAAATATGTCCGTACATGCACAAGATGTTATCGAGTTAGCGAGCGTGGCTCGGCAAGTAAGTGTCTAAATATGTGTTGAACACTAAGATAGAACATTGAATAATCAAACAATTGGAGCGACGTGCATCAAGTGTACGAGTCGCAGTAGGGCGGTGATGGTAGAACATTGAAAGACAATATCGAGATGTGCATCACGTGTACGCCTCCGAGAACATTGAACACTAGGCGTAGAACATTGATTACGGCGCTGAACGTGCCCTCGTGCACGGAAGCTAGGGAATAACTAAGTAACTACGAAATTATGCTATGAGAATAACTTACGAATGGTACGCGTTGAATACAAGTACGAGATGTCTAAGCCGTTGGGCGTCGTACATCAATATGGATGTGTTGGGGCATAACGTCGACGGAGCTCCCCATACGGATGGTGGATTATGTTTATGAGACGCGAATATGTTTATGGTACGAGACTATGTTTATGGAACGGAGGATTGGTTGGAACGATATTGTAATTCCCATATCTCGTATTACGTATTTGGAATACGTGTACGTATTTTGACCCGTATTGCATGTCTTCCTGCTTGATTTATTTTGACATTTCATTGATGGGTTTATCTTGGTTCGGTTCGGTTTGTTTGGCTTGGTTCGGTTTTGCTTGATTTTATATGAACCAAACCACTCCCACCTACCACCACCTTCATTAAATATCCCACTCCCATTTCTCTCTTCATTAACTTTCTTCTTTCCCACCATAACTTCTCCACCAACCTGAGAGAGTGGAGAGCTTAGACAAGTGTGTTTGCCATTAAAATTGTTTGATTGAAAACTTTAATACAAACAGAACAGTGTTACAATGTAGGACTTAGATGTAGTCCTAGGAGTACACTTTTGTTTAAGCTGGGTCCTTAGTGCCAATGGAGCAAGTGGTAATACGTTGACTCCGTTGACCGGCTGACGACGGTTATCGGTTCTCTGAAGGCGTGGATTGCTCTGGGTGCTGGAGCTTGTTGAGAGGAGGAAGACGTTGAGTGTCTGTATCTGCCTCTCTGATGATTCCTTGTATGTTCGTTGTGGATTCTGTGTGTGTGTGAAGGAGAAGATCCCTCTATTTATAGTTTTGCAGGCTGGCTGCTCATGCGCGCATGTAGGGTGTGCCGGTGTGTGGGGACGCCACGTGGAAGTTGCTGATGGGGGCGCATAGATGATGCGCCCTGATTGAGGGGGAGAACTCTTCATACTGCTGTTGTGAGCCGGCACGTAGCAGAGGAGAAGATCTTTCTGTTGCTGAAATCTTGGACGAGTTGAGTCAAAGGACACGTGTTATCGACCCATGGCTCGAAGATCTCGGATTTGGGGGGGCGGTGATCTGGTGAGCTGCACCTTAGATCTGGGCACAGGAGGAGGCTGCGGCTCATAACCTTTAGGAGTTACAAACCATTTAGGGCGCATGGCTTTTGAGGCGCATGCAGGTGACTTTCCTTCTGTCTTTCGGGATCAGAGATCAGTCTGGGGCGTATGGCTTTTGAGGCGCATGCAAAGCTTCAACTGGAGACTCTTCTTCTGTCTTTAGGTATCAGTGAAGGGTCTGAGGCGCATGGCTTTTGAGGCGCATGCTGGTTTGGACGCATGGCCGTAGAGGTGCATGCGAATTTGGACGCATGGCCGTAGAGACACATGCGGGTGGCCACGTGGCAGTAGCCGTCGGAATAGAGTCATGATGATGCTGACGTTGGCGACGCTTCGTTCTCTGAAAAAGCTGTCAACTGTTCAGACTTTGGGAAGCGTGCTGCCAACTCTGGTGTCAGTTCAGCATTTAATGTTTGTGACGTTCGATGGACAGCTGAGTGGGCACATTGGTTGGTGTTCCACTTGGCATGGAGATGTGAGGGCGCATCCTCTGTGATGCGCCGGGTACTGTAGGGCGCGTCTGTGTGATGCGCCTGATGCAGGAGGGCGCGTCCGTGTGATGCGCTGTTTGGCTGGCGCATCCGACATGTCCTTTAATGACGCGGCTGTCTCGCTCCTCGAGTGCTATAAATAGCCGTTTGGCTGAATTCGAGGCATCCGGTTCATCCATTTAATGCAAATTTATTGCACAGAATTCGGAGAGTCATCCACTTGGCGCGTGGGTTTGATTTTCCCGGCCTATAAATAGTGGCATGGGGAGAAGGTTTGCTCCTCATTCCCTCACGTACTTCCAACATGAACTTGGATATGTGGGTGCATTCTGTTGACGAAGTGCTCCCGAGGGTGAAGATGAGACGTCGTGTTGTCTTCGATGCTCTTGAAGGTGACTGTTACATCCAAAAGACGGAGTCGAGGGCTTCTGAGGCAGACGGAAGATGCCTGTTGCATCCAAAGATAAGGATGTTCGGGCCTCGTCTCCGTTATTTCGGAAGAGCCGTAGATCGGAATGGCAGTGCTAGGCTCTCTCTTCCTTCAAAGTGGGCGCCGCCCACTTTGATTGTGTTGAAAGCTCCTTGTGCCATGATTTCGATCACGGTCTTCCTTGGTCTTTGGAGGCTCTTTCGAAGCCTCCCCTGGCCACAACATTTACGGTGCTCTTCTCTTCCTTGGTTCCAGCCAGAGGGTTAAATGCTTTGCTTAGCGAAGCACTTATCAGGCGAGCCTGGCTGGAAGAGCGGCACATAACTGGGCTCTGCTCGGCCAGGTGAGCCTGGTTGGAAGAGTTGCACATAACTGAGCTGCTGAAGGGATGCACATAACTGAGCTGGATGCACATAACTGAGCTGCTGAAGAGTTGGTAGGATACGCCTGGCTGGAGGCGCATGACATCTGTTGCGCCTGGCTGACAGCGCATGGTGACTGCTGCGCCTATCGGAAGGCGCATGGTGGTTGCTGCGCCTATCTGGAAGGCGCATGGTGGTTGCTGGCTGTAGACTAGGATCCTTCCTTTGTGGAAATTCTTCTTTGTACCATCTTTTCTAGACATGTAATAGACTTTTATATATATGAAATAAAAAGTCCTTCTTCGAATGTCTATGGCTTATTCGATTAGCTGTCTGAGTTCTGGCGCATATAATGCCTAGCGCATGGGCTTTCTGGTTGTGAAATTCCATGCTTCTACAAGATCCCCTTCAAAGTTTTCAAAACTTTTGAATAAGTTTTGGAATACTTTGAATAAGAAGCATGGAGGTCAGGGCGCATGATTTTTGGGCGCATGCTTGCTCGGGCGCATGCTCCTTTCAGTTGATGATGATGACGCCTTGGTAACAAAAGATTAATGATGATCTTTTGGTTGTATTTGTTGTTATCTCCTCACGGAACCCGAAGCGACGGCTGAGATTACACGTCATCGGTTCACGCGTGCGACCAAGCCCTATAAATAGGTAAGGGTTGGAGAGAGAGAGAGTTCATCTGCTCTGTGCCTTTGCTTTCTTTAGAGTTTTTTCTTCAAAACCCTAACTTTTTCTTCTTTGAGAGAATGGCTCCCAAGACTCCTCGCGGCGGTGCCGGCAAGGGGAAGGAGAAAGCGAAGGAGCCTGCGGAAGTTGTAACGGCTGACGTTCCCCGACGGCCTGTCGAAGTTCGGCCAGAGGTGGTCGGTAAGTCTCGTTTTTCCGTACACCAATGCACATAGACCTTGGGTCTTTAATGATGTGCCGCGGTCTTTGTTCGCCGACGCGCATGGGTTTAGACCCTGATGATGCGCCGAGGCTGCTGACGCGCATGGGCTAAAACCCTGATGATGCGCCGAGGCTGCTGACGCGCATGGGCTTAAACCCTGATGATGCGCCGAAGCTCTTCTTGTTGCTTCTAACATTTTTTTGATCTTTGCTAGTGTCGGTAGCAATCTCGCCTTTGAATGAAGTGTTCTTGGAGGCTGTCTTCAACCAGATGGGAGTAGAGTATGATGAGGAAGTGATAAACCCCGCTCAAGAGGCTCTTATGCTGGATCAGCCTCCCGAGAGAATGACCCAAATCCGTGAGCAGCAGTATGGGTTCCTCAAACGGATGATGGAACGTGGTGTTTTAAAATCTTCCACATCTGATAAATTGACCTTCTTGAAGCCTGAGTTCCTATTCGGAGACCGTCTCACTTCTACTGATGCGACGGTGTTGAAGGTCAAGGAGGACTGGTTCTTTACAGCGAATGGGGTGCATATGACTGTCAAGCAACTTGAACATCAATGGCCTTTGACATCCTTCTGTCGTCTTGTTTCCCAGAGGAGGATGTCTTGGGATCTTACCCCTTCTCAGGGGGGAGCGGTGACTGGCGTCATCCAAATTGATTCTACTTTCGACCGAAGGGATACTTTGACCGCCACACGGTCTGGGTCTTCTTTCACCTGGCGGACTCTACGCCCCGGGAGCCTCTACAGTGACGTACCCATTGATACGTTTGCTTATAGTGCTTTGACCTTTACACATCGTATGCTTTTGATGGAACGCTCATACCCGAAAAGAGATTTTCGGGTAGAGGGTTGGTGCCATTACGTTTCCAAGTGGGATAAACTGACACTCTGGATCTTGTCACGGTTTCGGACCGAGCTTCGAGAGATTGGGTTGACTGCCGCGATCCGTGCTACCCAGGCGGGTGTTGATCTCAACAGGCATATGTTCCTCGCACTACTGGAGATGTTTGATGTCCATACCGGGACCTTTTTTACTCCGGTGGGGGAATTAGGGTTCGCACTTCATGAGATGTACGAGGTGTCAAAACTCCCTTGGGGGTCGGAACCCTATGAAGAGTACTTTCCCACCAACGAGGAACTTCAAGTCCTGGGGGACAGGGCTGAGGAGATGACGGCCGTCTTTAAGGAAGTGGCGAGTCATCATTACTATATGCAGAGACGGGATATGAACGGAACGCAGCCTCATGTGACCGCTTGGAGAGATTATGTCTTTAGACAAGACAAGGAGGATCCCTCACAATTTTACACTCCACCGGCGCTCTCTCGTAGCGAAGTGTTGTCCGAAATGAGCAGGTTAGGGGAGAAAAATCCCCGAGGAAATGAGGACCAGCAGTCAGATGCACGCTCCTACAGCTGCTTCTGGCATCTTACTTATCGGATGTCACCCAAGGCGGTGTTGGCGTCCTACCTGATGGTATGGCTCCGGGATTGCGTGTTCGCGGGCGGATCCGGTGCTGTAGAGAGGGTAACCCGAAACTTAATCCTGCCAGCTGTGAAGCTGGTCTTCGGCCGGCGTTTGGCTCTTCTCCCCGCAATGGTATGTAACCTGCAGCGAGGTTTGAGAGAATTTGCTGGAAATGTGATTCATGACAGAGGCCGAAACAATAACTTTCCGCGCGCCGAACTGCCGTTTCACTATTTGATGGGATGGCTGATTTTGTACCATCCCAGTGTGATGAGTCCAGGCTCGGAAGAAGATTATAAGGCTGGAGATGCACTCCTTCGTCGTTTCAATCGGAGGAGCTGGTCACATACTGGTGTCCCTGTTTGTAGAAAGGTCTTATCCCGTCTTTAGGGTTGGGAAATTACCAAAGTTGGTCCAATCTACTTGGGCTTTGAGGCCAACAAAGATCTAAGGGATCTGGGCGAAGGTACCACCACTCTGCCTCAATGGGGATTCCGCTGGTTGCAGAGTATCCGGCCGTCTCATCTGGTATACAGGAACAGGAATCAGTGCTACCTGGAACCATATTTGCCAAGCCGCTTTGTGCGGCAATTTGGTTATGCCCAGATGATGTTGGATAACCCCAGTATTTCTCTGGGGTATATTGGAAGTTTGCTGGATGGTGCACGAGCTTGGCATTACTATAATGCCGAATGTACCGGGGCTCGTTTTACGTTGCCCGTCCCAGATCCGCGGCCGCCCATTCTTTACTCAGCCGCCAAATTTTACTGTGTTATGGCTGCTGCGCCCCCCGGATATGACAGGGAGACCAGTCTTATTGCAGGCACCCAGTTAGCGATAACCGGGAACGTGCCGGTGAAGGCTCGATCGCATCGTCCGTCAGGGATAGGTCACCGGAGTGCCCCTTCCGCCTCTCAAGCAGAACCCTCGGGCGATCGATCAAAGCGATGTGCAGACATAGGGATTGAATCTCCTGTACCGAAGAAGCAGAAGAAGGCGTCGTCACCGACGGCGTCATCGGATTCAACGTCCGCAGAGGTAAAGGCGTCCCACATAATCTGATTTTGGTTCCACTACTTACGAGGCTTCATCTTCTCTTGTAGGAACCGTTAAAAAGAAAATCTTGCACCCCAAAGTCAGGTGGGAGCAGGCGAGAAGGGACGGCGGGCTCGTCTGAAGTGCATATCCCGCCGACCATGATGTCTCCCATGGAAGAAGATCCGGAGGATGCTGTTGACGTGGTTCCGGTATCCCCGGATTATGTTAGGAGGGAAACTGAGACAAGCACGCCGTTTCCTGGTGGTGAAGAAGAATGGAGTTCGTCGTCTTCCGATGACGTTGCTCCAGAGCTGGAAGGGCCTGTTGCGGAGGCAACAGAAGTAGTTGAGACAGAGGAGAGGGTTGAATCCCCTCTTTATCATGATGAGGGGAGGTCGGCCGCATCATTGCCGAGTCCTACCCCGGCTTCAACCGTGGAAGTTGAGGCGGCTACCACTCAGGAGGTAGCGAAAGATTCTGTCCCTGTTGAGGGACTCGATGATGAGACCTGTCTGCCAGTCAAGACCGCTGCGACGGGTCAAGAGACAAGTGACAATCTCCCTATTCTGCCAAGGAAGGTGCCAACCGTTGAGAGGACGTTGGGGATAGAAGAGGTGGCTGTTGACGTCGGAGGTTCCTCCGGGCTTGAGAAGGGTAAGGGTGTAGAACCCTCTGTAGCTCATTCTACTTGGGGGACCATCTCGACGCCTGTGCCAGCTCCTTCTGTTGCTTCGGCTCCTCGGGC
Source organism: Iris pallida (assembly GCA_029216955.1). Lineage (NCBI taxonomy): Eukaryota > Viridiplantae > Streptophyta > Magnoliopsida > Asparagales > Iridaceae > Iris > Iris pallida. The sequence continues at coordinate 7,763,355 of JANAVB010003000.1, forward strand.
TGGAAGTCCAGCCCCTGTTGATGAAGAGCCCATTGATGCCGAGGTTCAAGCCTCGCTGGTTGAAGTTGGCGGATCTTCTTCCGGTCCGTAAACTGTAGTAGCTCCTCCAACTCTCGCGATGACGCCGCAGGTCCTGGCGGATGCAGACGAGTATGTGAAATTCCTCGTCGAGGAGGTATACAAAATGCTGCAGAAGGGTGTATCTGCTGTGATGAATGCCAATGGAAGTTTTACGACGGCAAAAGCTCTGGCAATGCCCTGCATCGAGCTGATTCATATTCACCAAGGCCACGACCATATGGCCGAAATTCTGGAGGCTTCGGTGATTGAGCTGGATGAGCGGCTCGCGGAACTTCAACGCATCCAGTGAAACGACCTTTCTGTCCTGATAGAGGCGGAGAAGGGGAAGCTGATCGTCGAGATCGAGTCTTCATACCAGGCCACCGTGGGCGTTTGGGAGCGCGAGGTGGCTGAGACTGAGGCTGCGGTAGAGCAGTTGTCTCGGTCCATGAAGACGACGGTGGAAACTCGAGCTGCATTGGAAGCTAATATCGCGGATATCGACACCCAGATGCGCCGCCTTGAAGACCAACGGGCCCGACTCCAGTTAGAGGTCGAGCGTGTCCGGGCTGAACATGCAGCATTTAAGAAGGATGAGGCGACCTTTACTCAGCGGACTCTTGCCTTGGCGCAGCAACGACAACAGCTTGATGAGAAGCATGCAAGTGATACTTCCGCTGGGGCCGTTGAATTGATGCACAAAGAAGCAGAGCGACGAGTCCTGGAGACGGTGGAGGCCCGCGCAGTCGACTTAAAGCTTCGAGTCAGGGAGCTCTCAGCCCATCCTGGGGAGATTCAGGGACCATAGCTTTTTTCCTTTTTCTTTTGCGTTCTTTTGCAACCCTTACTGGGAGATGATGTAGTTTCTTGTACTCCTTTTTTCAGAAGAATAAAGAAGTCTACAACCTTTTTTTTTTGATGTGTTCATCTTTTGTTGTCATGAACTTGATGATTTGTGTGGACCTATTATCTTTTGCGCACCTTGGTTTTCAGGTACAGATAATAAGTTTGAAGGAACCATTATGTTTGCTCAGAGGTGATGTGGACATGGCAATCATTGGGTTCGAAATGATAGAATCTCCCTACTCAGAGGTATTATGGACGTGGTAGGAATGATCTTGGGGGATACGCTGAACAACTCAGAGGTTATATGGACGTGGAAGTTCTGCGATCAATGTACAATAACATAGGAGTTGTTTGTACAAGATATTTACTCAGAGGTAATGTGGACGTGGTAAACATGAAGGGTAGCGTAGGCTTACGAAGTGTAAGATTCTGCTTTGTAGGGTGTAGAGAGACAACTCAGAGGTAATATGGACGTGGTTATCTTTCTACTGGAAGATGCCACGGAACAGCTGGGTTTTGGAGGCGTATGAGTTTGTGAAAAGAGGTTGTTTGGGGAAGTACATGTCTGAAGGATTTCAAGAATAGTACTTCTTTAGGAACTTGCCGTTGATGGGCATCATGAACAAGTCCCCATTGGGTTTGGCGAGACGGTAAGCGCCGTTTGAGTATACCGTCTCTATGATGAAAGGTCCTTCCCACTTGGGCTCGAACTTTCCTGGTGTCTTGTGGGTCAACACCATTGGACTTCTGACTGCTAAAACCAGGTCGCCAACTTGGAAAGTCCTCTTTTTGACCTTTCTGTTGAAAGCCTGTGATATACGGGCTTGGTAGAGCTCGATGCGTTGTTGAGCTAAGAGACGCTTTTCGTCAAGTGCCTCCAGTTTTCGCAGACGACGACGTTGATTGTCCTCTTCTATGAGTTCGTTTGTGATTGCTACGCGGAGCGAAGGTATCTGTATCTCAAGAGGCAGTACTGCTTCGCTCCCGTAGACCAGGGAGAATGGAGTGTTGCCTGTTGGGGTCCGTACCGTTGTGCGGTAGGCCCAAAGGCATTCGCCAAGCTTTTCGTCCCAGTCGCGTTTGTTGGATGATACGACCTTTTTGAGCAGCCTAACGATAGTTTTGTTGAATGCCTCAGCTAATCCGTTTGCTGCCGGATTGTAGGCGGTTGAGGCCACGTTCTGAATGCGATTCTTGTCACAGAACCTGCTGAAAATGTGGCTGATAAACTGAGGACCATTGTCATGGATGATCCGCCGGGGTACCCCGAAACGGTAAATGACATGGTGTTTGATAAAGCTGACCACCCTGGAGCTTTTTACTTCTGCTAGTGGAACTGCTTCCGCCCATTTGGAGAAGTAGTCGGTGATGGCCAGGATGAAACGGTGTCCTCTCGATGAAGGAGGGGTGATTGGCCCTACAATGTCCATGCCCCAGGCTTCGAAGGGCCAGGAGGCGACTGTAGGATGTAGCGGCTCCGATGGTGTATGTATGAAGTCTGCATGAAGTTGGCACGTGTGGCACTTCTTGGCATATTCGACAGCATCGGCAACCATGGTTGGCCAGTAGTAGCCCATACGTTGCAGTCGATCTTGCAACTTAGGACCGGGTTGATGAGCTCCACAAGTTCCGTCATGAGCTTCTTGAAGAGCTTCGGCTGCTTCTTCGTCGGACAGGCATCGAAGGAGGAGCCCATTGAAGGAGCGTCGGTACAGCATTTTGGTAGCCGTATCGTAGTAGAATCGAAGAGAGCGTCTCCTGACTGAGACGGCTTCCTTCGGGTCCTCTGGAAGGATTCCGGAGACAGCAAAGTCGATGAACGGGAACCTCCAGTCTCGGACATTAACACCAGTGTTTGTCGATATGGCATGAGCCACTTGCAAGCACAGGTTGTTTCTGGGACAAATTAGATCTCGTCCTGTTACCGTGATATAGTGTTGAGTCCCAAAGGGCACTGCTAATGAGGCTGCGAGGCCGGCCAGAGCATCGGCCTCCAAGTTTTGTAAACGGGGGACATGTTCAATGAAGAACCCGGTGAAGGTTGAAATGATGTTCAACGCGACTTCATGATAAGGGATTAAATCTTCATGGCGAACTTCATATTGTCCCCGAACTTGGTTTACGACGAGTTTTGAGTCGCCGTAAGCTTCCAGATGGTCGACCCCCAGCTGTTGTGCGAGCTGGAGTCCCATGACGAGTGCGTTGTACTCGGCAACGTTGTTGGAGCACGGTTTCGAAAGAGAGTACGCACGTTGGATGACCAGCTGATCGGGGGAGACTAAGACTACCCCCACTCCTGCGATGATTTGGCCTTTGGGGCCTGTTCTCGAAGCGCCGTCGAAGAACATCCGCCAAACGGAGCTTCCTTCGGTGACGTTGGATTCTTGGACCTCATCCGGGATATCTTCATAGAGTTTTGAGGATTCTGGGATGGGGTGTGCAGCTAAAAAGTCGGCCAGAGCTTGACCCTTAACAGCTTTTTGGGGCACAAACACCATGTTGTACGGTGTTAGCAAGATCGCCCATGTAGCCAGCCGGGAGTTCAATGATCCTGGCTTCGTCATGAGGACTCTGAGCGGATTGACTCGGGAAATGACATAAATTGTCTGACCCGAGATATAATGACGAGTCTTCTGGATGGCAAACACCAAAGCCAAGCACTCCTTTTTGACGGGGTTGTACCGGTGTTCGGCCCCGATGAGTGTTCGACTGAGGTAGTAGATTGCTTGCTCGTAGCCTGTATCGCTATTTTGAGCCAGCAGAGTGCCAAGAGAATGATCCATGGCACGGACGTAGAGGAGAAATGGTTTGCCGGTGACTGGCGCTACCAGGACTGGTGGGCTCGTCAAGTAGGCTTTGATGTCGTCGAAAGCCTTCTGGCACTCCTCTGTCCAGACATAAGAGACTCCCTTCTTCATGAGCTGAGTGAAGGGTTAACACTTACCGGAAAGGTTTTCTATGAACCTCCGGATATATGCCAGACGTCCCTGTAGGCCTCGAAGTTCTCGAAGGTTCTTCGGAGGGTCCATGTTGAGGATGGCTTTGGTCTTCTCAGGATCAACATGAATGCCTTTCGCTGTGATGACGAAGCCCAAGAATTTGCCGCTAGAAACCCCCAGAAAGGATTTAGCGGGGTTTATTTTGAGTTGATGCGCCCGCATGAGATCGAAGACCGTCTTCAGGTCCTGTAGGTGATCTCTTTTGAGGCGGCTCTTGACTGCGATGTCGTCAACATAGCATTCGACTGTCTTGCGAAGATGTTGACGGAAGATGGTGCTCATATCTCGCTGGTATGTCGCACCGACGTTCTTCAAGCCGAAGGGCATTACTGTGTAGCAGAAAACACCCTTTGGAGTCCTGAATGACGTGTGTTTTGCGTCATCGGGGAACATCTTGATTTGATTGTAGCCTGAATACCCGTCCATGAAGGACATGCGCTCAAAGCCACATGTGTTGTCGATCATCACATCAGTGATTGGAAGCGGGAATTCGTCCTTCGGACAAGCAGAGTTGAGATCCCTGAAGTCGATACAGACTCGTATCTTTCCGTTCTTCTTGGTGACAGGAACGATGTTGGCTACCCAATCCGGGTGTTGTTCCTCACGGATGAAGCCGCTAGTCAAGAGTTTGTCAACCTCCTGATCGATGGCATTCATGATGTCCGGACGGAAGCGTCGCTGCTGTTGTTTGATAGGTTTGGCATCAGGTAAGATGTTCAACCTATGCATTGCGATCTGTGGATCGAGTCCCGGCATGTCTTCATAGCTCCAGGCGAAGACGTCGATATACTCTTTAGCCAGTTGGATTAAAGATTCTCGATCTTCTCCTTCCAGGCTTTTACTGATGAAGATGGGTTTGGAAGAAGACCCCTCCCCAAGGTCGATCTGCTCGACTTCGTCTTCGGTGGGAGGTTCACGAAGCTCAAAACGAGATTCCCATTGTTCACCTAGGCGTTGGGCCCAGGGTTCTTCTTCGAAGGGTTCTGGCGCTTGGTCTTCGCCTTCACCTTTTTGAGGTTGTGCTGACGTCATGTTAGCTGACAGCACTTTCCTGAAGACTGATCCGATACTGGTATCGGAATCCCAAGTCGATGCTTCGGACGAATGGGAATGTTCTATGTCTTCTGCATCTGAACTCTCTGGGGTTGATGGCGGCGTGACATAGCCTAACCCTCGTCCAGTCCGATTATAATAGTCCTATGGCTTTTCATTGGGCATCGAAAGCCGGACAGGGAGATGCCGACCCTTGCCGTAGTTTAAGCCTTTGTTGCTTTTCAGGTCGTAGCCCATCTTTTGGATGATGTGCTTTGTCGCATCCGTGTACCGATAGACTTGTACTCTGCCGGTATCAGGTTCGGGCTTGATTGACGGGAGGTCCCTATGACGCTCGACTTTGCCCGAGATGATGGTGCCTTGGTCTCGGCTTCGTGGAGGGACTATAAAGACTCCTTGAGACGGGACTATTCGATTATGGTGGACGGTCGTTATTTGTGTTTGCAACGACCGTAGAGCATTGTCTAATGTATATATGGCATTCCAGTATGGAAGACAAGAATAATTAAAAGACACTCTATTATTGATAAAATACGAGATCTTATCCCGTGGGATTACATTGTCAAAGGAGGATGCCTCTACGTCAGCCGAGATGTAATCACCAAGCTCCTCGTCTGTAAGAACTGGAGGCGGACTAGGAGAGTCCAACACAGCTTTGGGGTCCGAGAGGGTTATATGAGCCTTCTCTGACACCTTGGATGACTGTGGCGGCTTGCCCTTGAGACGCACCTTGAGAGGCGCCTCGGCTACGCCTCCGGTGGGTGGTGCTTTCCCTTGTAATTTTGCCACCAGGGGAGCCGATGTTTGAGGTGGCTTTCCCTTGAGGCGTATCTTCAGGGGTGCTTCGCGAGCCGGCGCTTTCCCTGATAGCTTGATGCTCATTGGAGGCGCCTTCTGGGGTGGTTTCCCCTTCAGTCGGATTTTCAAGGGGGCGTCGGGAGTCGTCTCAGGCTCCATGTCCGGCTCTGTTGCTGTCTCTGCCTCATCATCAGCGTCGTTGGCTTCCTCCTCGTCAATGGGCTTGTACAAGTCGGAATCGGTGAAGTAGGCTTCAATCCCTTTGAAAGGATCAATGTCTACAAACTCCGTCCGGATGACGCCATTGGTGGATACATACTTCATGCACTGGTGGAGCGTGGAGGGCACCATCATGTACTTATGCAGCCATGGTCGACCGAGCAGGATGTTGTAGTTGACCTCGGCATCTACTACATAACAAGTCACCTCAGTTTTGAGGCTGCCAATGTGACACTTCAGTCGGATCTTGCCCAATGGCTCGCTCTTGCTAGCATTGAAGCCACTGATGGTTGTATTGGAGGGCGCCAGCCGGTACATCGGGATCCCCAGCTTTGATAGCAGCGCCTTCGGAATGATGCTTAGGGAAGACCCAGGATCGATCTGAATCCGGCTCACCTTGACCGAGCCAATGTACCATGTATAATACAGCGGTCAGTTATGTCGGTGATGCTTGAGCAGCATGTCTTGTTGGGTGAAAGTTATGTTTGGGATAACTTCATCCGCACAATGACAGTGCGTACAAGTAGTTGGGAGGTCTTCAGGCTGCTTGACCTGACTAAGAAAGGATTCAGCGTCCTTCAGAGCTTCGCAGAGAGCTTCTCGGGAATCTTTAGAAAGACGCAGGAGCTCGAACAAAGACAGGCGCGCAGGTGTACTGGCTAATTGTGCCAGAATGTCGAAGTTGTGAGGCTTGGACAGCTCCGAAGCATTCTCCTTCCGTAGAGGTCTGTCAAAACGGGCCTCCACCTGCTTCTGCTTATTGGCTGCTGAGGGCTTAGATGGACCCTCTTCAGGGATGGTGCTAGGAGGCACCACCTCGGCGACGGCTTCGCCGGATTGGGAGCTCTGTTGTGCACGTGTTTGCACTGGAAGTGCCTCTTCTGTTGAAGAAGAGACTGTGCGGCAAGACTTGATCTTCCTGCCTTTTGATTTGGAGGTAGGGCGTACCTCCGATTGAGTCACCTCGGAGACGAGGTCGGGGTGAACCCAGAGGACCTCTCCTCGAGATGTGGTAAGCGGGGTGAGTCCACTCACATTGTCACGAGTAGGTGGTAAGTTTACCACCTCCATTGTCGCCTTAGGGATGGGGACGACGCCATCTTGTGTGGTAGTTGGCGGCAAGGTGCCGAACTGAAGCGAAACCAGATTGGCCGACACCGTCTTCTCTTCATAGTCGACGGAGATTACATCCGCATTGATCATGCGCTGGATGTAATTCTTGAGGACGTAGCAGTCCTTGGTCGGGTGTCCGACAAACCGATGGTAGTGACAGTACCTTGGGTTGTCCACTTTCCCAACTTCATCGGGCCGCTTTGGGTCCGGTAGCTTGATCTTGTCACCCTGCTTCAGTATCTCAAAAAGTTGCAGGGTGTCGTCATCATTGAATAAACCTCCTTGGGTCTTGGTACCAGTGGAGGCTTCTGAGTAGGCGCAGATGCGCCTTTTGAGGCATTAACAGTTAATGCCTGTTTCCCCTTTGCTTCTCGTCCGGAGCTGTTAGCTGCGGACTTTTTCCCCTTATCGTCAAAGGCGGGGAAGCTGACACCCAGAAGACGTGCATTGGCCGCCTTCTTTTCTACAGCTTCAGCTTCGATGATCAGGGAGCTCCAGTCAGGAGGGGAAGTAGAGTTGAGCCAGAGCTTTACTGCAGGCAACATGTTCATGCTGCAAGCGGAGAGGAGCGCATGTTCTGGCATGCCTGGAGGTAACCTGAAGCAGGCCTGTCAGAAGCGTTTAATAAACGCCCGAACCGTTTCCTTCTCCTTCTGACGTATCTCTATGAGAGACGCCATCGTCATGTCCTTTCCGCCGTCGTAGAAGCGGTCGAGGAAGAGGCGCGTCAGGTCGTCGAAGGACGATATGAAATTTTTGGGGAGGCTGCAGTACCAGTCATACGCCACTCCTTTCAGGGCCCCGACGAAGATGCTGGTGAGGAGCGCATCCTCCTTCGGAAGATGCCCTGTCTGTGACTGGAAGTACGTCAGGTACCGTCGCGGAGAGTCCTTCCCGTCGTATGGGATGAGTGTTTGCGGCTTATACTTTGGGGGATAAACCACCTTGTTCCACTCGAGGGGATAAGGCTGGGGAATGCCCATCTTCTGGCGTTCTTCTTGCCTGTTCTTGGACTCGAAGCGTTTTCGCAGGTCTTTGATCATTTCGACCACATCCTCCGTAGAGCTAGGAGTCGGAGAAGGAGGTACCATCTGGATTGGAGCGTTTGAGGGCTCCGAGGTTCGAGGTGCTTCTGTATCCGAGGGCACCCGTTGGAGGGGCACACTCGACTCTCCATTAGCTCCTGGGTCAGGACCAGTTGAAGGTGTCCTGATCAAGGCCGACCGCATCTCAAACACTGCTTGAGTCAGTGCTTGCATTGAGGCAGAGAGGGTTTTGAGTCCTCCCTCCAATGAGTCTATGCGCTGGACTATGTCCTGTGACGGCGCATCAGACTCGACATTATTCCCAGCCATGTATACTGTCCTGACACGGCCAGGAGTGGATGGATTGGTTGAGACTTCGCTTTCGGCCTCACTCTCATGCGGGGGAGTCACTTCTCCTGGTGTTGGGCCACCCCCAGCCGTATTCTGGAGTTCATCTTCAATAGGTGCATCTGCAAGGGTCTGCTTGCCCTCAGCTCCGTCTTGAAGGACCTCTTCGTTTCCAGAACTACCCCCGACAGTGTCCTGGAGGACATCCTCATTTTGAGGGGCTTCAGGGAGAGTAATCTCGCCTTGATGATGAAGATCCGCCGCAGCTGTGCTTTGGACATCTTCGTCTTCGGAAGGAGGCTCAACAAGGGTCTGGCTACCCCCAGCTTCCTCCAAGGACTTCTTCCTCGACCGAGTGCCTTCAAACACTCCAGAGGTCGAGACAGCTGCCTTGGTTTTCCTCGGCTGGCTTTTGGATGAAGACGAGGAATTGGCAGTCGTCTTCCGGATTGATGAGGAGTTGGAGACCACGTTACATGAAGCGACCTTTGGCTCCTCTTCAGCTGACACCTTCGTCCCAAGGCGACGTCGGAGAGGTGTCAATGATTGCAGTCGTTGGAAGACCGACTGTCTTGGTGGAGCTGCCGCCTTGCAACAGCAGTTGATGGTGACCACCGCACAAGTATGCCCCGTAAGAGGCGCATCGTGCTTGTTGGTCGACTCTCCTGACCGGCGCTTGTGAGTGATCACGTTGCGCAGGTCGTTGGAGGAGAGTGGTGCCTTCACACCCCCTTCAGACGTATGGCAAGGCCAAACGCCGGGGTGGTCAGGTGATTGCTGTGCCCCCTGATCTAATACCAAGCAGGCATCACGATCAGTAGTGGGGGAACCACAACATTTGAAGTGACTTGAACGGACCTCAAACGCACAACCAGAGGAGGCGCGGGAGTTCAAGACCACTAAATTTGCCTCTCTCGACTTGGTTGTGCACGCAGTAGATGCGCCCAAGCGAGATGAGGGCTTTGAAGATCGACTCGTTGTTGGTGTAGAAGCACTTGAGTCAACCTTGTACAGCTTGCCATCGGCAGCGCGCGTGATGACGAGCGCGTGCCTCTGGCTGGCTGCTGGCATAGCACGTTTGTGGCGCATGGCCCGTGCCGCCTTGGATTTCTTCGTACCAGCCCGCTGGGGCGCATAGTACTCAGCATCCAAATTCTCCTCGCCATTACAGCGAGTGAGTCTGTCAAAGACAGAGGCTTTTTGTGGCGCATCAGAGGTGATGCGCGGGGCATTGGCTGCGCCCCTGCTCCGTCGACGTATCTTCCTCGCCTGAGAGGGAGATAGTTGAGGAACGTGGTCGGCCGCACGCTTCCCCAAGAGATACGCTGCATCGGCGGGTGCACCTTGGTTGCTGAGAACGTCAGCAGGAAGGGAAGGCTGGATTGCTGCATCCCCTTCAGTGGTGGTGCCCGAGGCGTCGACTTTGCGCACCCAGGCTGTGCGGATCTTCTTCGGCTTTGGTAGCCGCTTCGAAGGACTCGCACTTCCTTCAGAAATGAACTCCTCGTACGCCTGTTGATTGAGGCGCACGACCAGCGTCTTGTGGGAGGAGCCCACCTTCACGTCGTCGGCCTGTGACACGACTTTCTCGGAAGAGGAGAAAGAAGTCCCCAGCAGAGTCGCCAGCTTGTTTGCCATTAAAATTGTTTGATTGAAAACTTTAATACAAACAGAACAGTGTTACAATGTAGGACTTAGATGTAGTCCTAGGAGTACACTTTTGTTTAAGCTGGGTCCTTAGTGCCAATGGAGCGAGTGGTAATGCATTGACTCCGTTGACCGGCTGACGACGGTTATCGGCTCTCTGAAGGCGTGGATTGCTCTGGGTGCTGGAGCTTGTTGAGAGGAGGAAGACGTTGAGTGTCTGTATCTGCCTCTCTGATGATTCCTTGTATGTTCGTTGTGGATTTTGTGTGTGTGTGAAGGAGAAGATCCCTCTATTTATAGTTTTGCAGGCTGGCTGCTCATGCGCGCATGTAGGGTGCACCGGTGTGTGGGGACGCCACGTGGAAGTTGCTGATGGGGGCGCGTAGATGATGCACCCTGATTGAGGGGGGGAACTCTTCATACTGCTGTTGTGAGCAGGCACGTAGCAGAGGAGAAGATCTTTCTGTTGCTGAAATCTTGGACGAGTTGAGTCAAAGGACACGTGTCATCGACCCATGGCTCGAAGATCTCGAATTTGGGGGGGGCAGTGATCTGGTGAGCTGCGCCTTGGATCTGGGCGCAGGAGGAGGCTGCGGCTCATAACCTTTAGGAGTTACAAACCATTTAGGGCGCATGGCTTTTGAGGCGCATGCAGGTGACTTTTCTTCTGTCTTTCGGGATCAGAGATCAGTCTGGGGCGCATGGCTTTTGAGGCACATGCAAAGCTTCAACTGGAGACTCTTCTTCTGTCTTTAGGGATCAGTGAAGGGTCTGAGGCGCATAGCTTTTGAGGTGCATGCTGGTTTGGATGCATGGCCGTAGAGGCGCATACGGATTTGGACGCATGGCCGTAGAGGCGCATGCGGGTGGCCACGTGGCAGTAGCCGTCGGGATAGAGTCATGATGATGTTGACGTTGCCGACGCTTCGTTCTCTGAAAAAGCTGTCAACTGTTCAGACTTTGGGAAGCGTGCTGCCAACTCTGGTGTCAGTTCAGTATTTAATGTTTGTGACGTTCGATGGACAGCTGAGTGGGCACATTGGTTGGTGTTCCACTTGGCATGGAGATGTGAGGGCGCATCCTCTGTGATGCGCCGGGTACTGTAGGGCGCGTCCGTGTGATGCGCTGTTTGGCTGGCGTATCCGACATGTCCTTTAATGATACGGCTGTCTCGCTCCTCGAGTGCTATAAATAGCCGTTTGGCTGAATTCGAGGCGTCCGGTTCATCCATTTAATGCAAATTCATTGCACAGAATTTGGAGTCATCCACTTGGCACGTGGGTTTGATTTGCCCGGCCTATAAATAGTGGCATGGAGAGAAGGTTTGCTCCTCATTCCCTCACGTACTTCCAACATGAACTTGGATATGTGGGTGCATTCTGTTGACGAAGTGCTCCCGAGGGTGAAGATGAGACGTCGTGTTGTCTTCGATGCTCTTGAAGGTGACTGTTACATCCAAAAGACGGAGTCGAGGGCTTCTGAGGCAGGCGGAAGGTGCCTGTTGCATCCAAAGATAAGGATGTTCGGGCCTCGTCTCCGTTATTCCGGAAGAGCCGTAGATCGAAATGGCGGTGCTAGGCTCTCTCTTCCTTCATAGTGGGCGCTGCCCACTTTGATTGTGTTGAAAGCTCCTTGTGCCATGATTTCGATCACGGTCTTCATTGGTCTTTGGAGGCTCTTTCGAAGCCTCCCCTGGCCACAGCATTTGCGGTGCTCTTCTCTTCCTTGATTCTAGCCAGAGGGTTAAATGCTTTGCTTGGCGAAGCACTTATCAGGCGAGCCTGGCTGGAAGAGCGGCACATAACTGGGCTCTGCTCGGCCAGGTGAGACTGGTTGGAAGAGTTGCACATAACTGAGCTGCTGAAGGGATGCACATAACTGAGCTGGATGCACATAACTGAGCTGCTGAAGAGATGGTAGGATGCGCCTGGCTGGAGGCGCATGACATCTGCTGCGCCTGGCTGACAGCGCATGGTGACTGCTGCGCCTATCGGAAGGCGCATGGTGGTTGCTGCGCCTATCTGGAAGGCGTATGGTGGTTGCTGGCTGTAGACTAGGATCCTTCTTTTGTGGAAATTCTCCTTTGTACCATCTTTTCTAGACATGTAATAGACTTTTATATATATGAAATAAAAAGTCCTTCTTCGAATGTCTATGGCTTATTCGATTAGCTGTCTGAGTTCTGGCGCATATAATGCCTGGCGTATGGGCTTTCTGGTTGTGAAATTCCATGCTTCTACAAAGTGCATCTTGCTTCATGGAGGAACCCCATTTTTATTGTTCTATTGTCTTTCTCATGTGTTTCTAACCCACTTTAGTACTTAGCACTTTTCATTTCTGTGGTTAATTTTTTGTAGATCTAGTTTTGTGGTATTTTCGATTTCCATGAATTTTGATCTATCAAACTTGCATATTCTTGCGAGTTGATGGTTCCATGTTGTAGAGAATTTCATTCTTCTCCAAATTGACCTATGGAAGTCCGAATTTGGACACCGGTTGGAAGTTTGGTGGTGTGGAGAAGCCATGGTATTTTCCATAAACTTCTTCTTAGTATGCAACAAATTGTTGCTAGCTTGCATTTTGGCCGCATGAATCTTGCTTAGCCGCAGGCATGGCAGCACTATTTGCTTCTTGACATGATAGCATTTATTAGCCATCATATTAAATTGGGCAAGGCCTAATAATAATTGCCACGAACAACTTGTAATTTCATGCATATAATGTAATAGTGAGCCGCATGTACTTGCTGGCCTTAACATTCTTGGCCGCATAAGGAGCAATACCAAAGTCAGCCGCATGCATGAAAGCAATGCATGTGTGTATATTTAGCAATATTGAGTCGCATGTACTTAATGAGTTTAATGCATTCTTTAATGCATTATAGCATCAGCCGCATATGGCCCTCCCAGTAAGTGGAGCCGCATATAATAAATTTTACACTTAGCCGCATGTAACAAAGTCAGTGAGCCGCATGCTTAATCCATGCATTATAATGCATTATAAAAATGCATTATATCATAGGCCAGCCGCATGCAAAATTTAAGGCATTATAATGCTCCATGCATTACTACTCCATGCATTACTACTCCATGCATTATAATAATCCATGCATTATAATAATCCATGCATTAATGCTCCATGCATTATAATAATGCTCCATGCATTATAATCCATGAACCAGCCGCATAAGCTTCAGGAGAATGTATTACTTAAATGCATTCTTGAATGGAATTTTTATGCATTATTAATACTTTGATGCCAGCCACACTCAGCCGCATGGGAATAATACTTGCATGCACTATTATTTAATGCACCTTAGTAATTTGTTAGCAAGGCTTTTGCTTGCGTATTAATTTTCTTGCATGCACCTTAGCATTTGTTAGCTGCATTAGCTTATTTGCATGTAAAGCTTGCAAGTTTGTCGCATGGGTTTACATCATGCCTGGCCGCATGGCCTTTTTAGCAAGCTTTTGCTTGCATGCAATTTAAGCTTGGCCGCATGCACTTCAATGTTGGCCGCATGGCCTTTTCTTTAAATAATTGCATGCATTTCATGCAACCTGTTGAGCCGCATGGCCTTATGTACTTGGATGGCATACTATAAAATAATGTAATCATTGCTTGGCCACGTGAACCATTAATTAAAAGGTTCATGTGAACTTTTTCTTACTGCATTAATTGTTGAGTCCCACATGGCCTCTGTACTTGAGTGGCCACGTGTCCTTTTCTTTTGCTTGAGGGGAAGCTTGCATTTATTGTGGGTTCCTCTCTCATTGTCTTTTCTGGTTGTATGAATATTTCTTGCTGGCCGCATGGCCCCCTTCAGTTATTTTTTGGCCGTACAAGCTTTGGCTGGCCGCATGGGTGGCCTCCCACTCTCTTTGATCGTATGTATGTTCTCCCACTTTTGGGCCGCATGGGGTCCACTTTGATTGTTTAAATATTTTATTTGCCTGAATTGTGGTCAGAATTTCTTCCTACTTCCAACATGAAAGTTGTATAGTTTCTCCTTGGCTTCAAGAATATATATATTATAAATATATTATTATTTAATTGTGCAAGTTTCTCTCCTCCTTGATAAAGGATATGACCTGATAGTGACCCGCCGTGGTGCACTCCCGACAAGATAACTTGACCTGACAAACTTGACATGATATCTTGACATGATAATTCTTGATAGTGGCCCGAAGTGGCACACTCTTGACATGATAACCTGACATGATATTCCTTGAATGTTGTTGCGACGGCTAACACGACTTGACAAGATTGAATAACATGGACACCGTGGGCGATTGTGCTTGTACAAATGAACCAGTCTTGTCTTGCATCATGTCTAGGACTGGGACCCATGAGTACCACGGTCATGGATACCCACTGTAAATGGCTAAGGCTAATAACTAGAATAATTCAGTAGTCATGAGAGATTTCCCCAGTTACAGGCGATCCCGTTATCCCGGCCACAATTGTTGGACTTGTAGCCTGCCGTCGAGTAGGGCACAATTCCAGCCCACTGTCATGTGGGGCACTTCATAAAACAAGTTCTATGCACACTGTCATGTGTTGCACACTAAGCTACCTAACAATTCTTGATAACTGCTTAATGGATCCAAGTCGCCTGGATAACCTGGATTAGCTGCAGGGCTTGTGGCTGGAGGAACATCTCATTACATATTGCTAGTAACTAGGCCTGTGATAACCCTAGTTAGTTAAAGTATCAAGCCGTACTTATTGCTTGGCCGTGAAATGTTGGATGGAGTTTACCAGTCTATTCTTGTCTTGATTCTGTACAAGATTGTTACATGTCCTGATTCCTTATATTTATCTTGCCGATAAATGGTGGAAGAAGCCAAGTTCTGTTCAGACGAAGGATTACAACCCCGGTCCTTGTTTGGTTTACGGGTTGTAACCTGGTTATCTGAATAGTCCCATGGTTATCTCATCGTATATCACATGTCATGTTTTTTCTTAATTACTGTCTTTTATTTGTAAATATACTCTTGTGCTAATTTGATGGTTTTAGTTCCTAAGTGAAGCCTCTGTTGTGGCACTTGCTCTTTCTGGGGTCTGACCCAGCTGGTTTTGTATGGCCAGATACCGGAGCAGCTCCAGAGGATCTACCGATTTTCCTGCCAGATGGTGACCACTAGAAGGAATCCTGGCAACGAGTGGGTTATTTTTGGCTCTCCCACTCTATTGTAAATTATTCTTTTGAGGCGTTTAGCCACCGAGCAAGTGTTAGTTCGTGTACATTTTTACTTGCTGTCTGCCTACAGGCTGTAACATTATTGGCAACCTAGGGTTGATCATGTATGACTAAAACTCTTGCTAGTCCTCACATTTTGTAACGACTAGCTTCATGATCAGCTGAATATGTAATGTTTGGGATGCCTTACTATTGTATATTTGGTGATCTTACATCTTGTAACATTTACTTATTTGCTTGTGATTGAGACACTAGGCTTGTTCATGACCTTAAGAGACCGTTGGCTTGTGGATAAACCCTCATATATCTAGACAGCCGTGACCGTATAGTGAGTGGATTCTATTTCATTATACGTAGCTGGCTATGTCTGCCCCCGCTCTCCAGTGTTCTGGTTCTGGGGCATGACAGATATGATTTGTATGCTATGGTACGTATTGCATGGTCAATGGACTCGGATGGCCCGTGCACGGGTGCGGCTTCCCTCGGACGGTTACGACCGGGGCACCGGGACCGTTCGGCCTAGGAGGGAATTATGTGTGGTATTTATGGTGCACATCATTCGGACGGATTGCGACCGTCCAGTGCTGTGATAAGCTATGATATCCGTAAGTTTGGGATCCTTCGGATACTGGACTAGCAACCCGTATCGAAGTGATCGTAAGCTTACACATAAGAGATGCCAAGTCCATTACGGTACGAAACACCGTGACCTTCATATAGTTAGGGCCGGTGGGCTGAGATGAGAGTTGGGTGCAGGCACAAGGCCTGCCACCCTTATGCATATGTTTACGGTTATGATTGGTTGGTTGCGCAAATCGCATGATTGCTTATGTAAGTTCTAACCATGGCAGGCTAGGCAAAGAGGAACGGGATGAGCATGAATCACTATGTTTATGTTTCAGATTATGTCTAACTGTATCTGCTGCAGGAACACGGTGTGGGACACATTTACGATATGTTGCTATACATCGAATATTGCCATGAAAATGATCCTAAGGCTAAATAGAAAGATCACCAAATAATGATGCATGTTCCACTAAATTTACTTAGTGCTTGGTTTGGGTGCGAGCGGGTCTTGATCAGTGCGAAGCGAGGACGAAAGCACTAATCCCCCACTAGTTTATGTGCAGGTTCAGGTATGTTCGGCTCGGGACGGAGCTTGGCTTGGACAGCCGAGGCAGGGAGTCCTTGGCGTTCAAGAGGAGCTACCGTATAGGCGTTCGGACTTGCGACATGGAGATGTTCGGCCGAAGACTACTTGGTGGCTATAAAGAGGCATAACGTATGGAACAATGTAATCCTTTGTGAGCTAGAGATATCATGAGCGTTGTAGCCAATTGGCATATATGTTGGGCTATTCAGAGCCTTTGTAATCTTCAGTTTGTTATCAATAAAAGAGATTCTTATTGTATTCTTGGTTTTCCTTCCGCTGCTTATGTTACGAATTTGAGATAATCACTATGTGAACCGTTATCTTGCCTTGCACGAGCGCAACTCCAAGCTCGTGCGGCATCACGCTCCAGCGAGGACGATGATTCGGGTAAAATCTAGCGAGGAAGAGCGATTTCCCGGATCGGGACGTGACACTAAACGTTGCTAATTTTTACTACCAAAATATGATATAGTCGATCAGAATTCATTTTCCCCCATCTCCACATTTTCGACCCAAAATCGAAATTCCTTCCCTTCCCGCGCTACTGCTCCCCTCCGGCGACCTGCTGCCCCCCTCCCCCCCTCGGCGCTCCCACTACCCTCCGACGACCCCGCTCCTCCTCCTCCCGGCGCTCCTGCTCCCCTCCGGCGCTCTCCTTCCTCTCCTCTTCGACCACCCCCTCCTTTGGTAAATCCTAACCTTAACTCAGACACACACACGCGGACACTAACCCTAACTCGAACACACACACTGACACACAAACACGCACGGACAGAAATTCTAACCCTAATACGGACACGAACACACACACACACACACATGGTGTACACATATTGACACACACCCTAGTTAATATATTTGTGTTCATGTGAGTCCATTTAGATATATATTCTCTATTTGATTGTCACTATGCGAAATAGTAGTTTGATAGGATTTTTATTGTGAATTTACTATCATATGATGTTGAGTATCATATAATTGTCTTGGTAGTATAGAATTAAGTATTGATATTATTGAGAGTTAGTTTATATGTGTCAAATTAGATTGTGTTGATTAAAGAGTGTCAAATTGATATTCTTAAATAATCAAGTTTTTCAACATGGTATTATATACTTTCGTATTATATGTGTATGACGGGTCCTAAATTTAGGCTATATAAAGAAGGTTGTATCCTAGATATATTTTGATATCTAAGATATATAAGGAAGGTTGTATCCTAGATATATTTTGATATCTAAGATATGAAACATACGTATCCATCTAAGTAACTATGTATCTATATTTATATTTTGATACTAAAGAGTATCGCAGTACCTAGAGTGTATAGAGTGAGTATCCTAGAAGGATATAAGATATTTTAGGAATTGGATAATTGTCAAGGTAAGTTTAGGATTTAATTGAAAGTATCTATAGTGTATAGAGTGAGTATCCTATAAGATATGGTATGGTGTCAAGTGTAGGTATGATTGGTATAGTATCAAGACATGAGTCAAGATACTGGGTATGTAGGTAAGTGCTAGCTAGATATTGCTAAGTATTTCATGGTAAGTGCTAGCTTGGACACTCCGAGGTCAACTTTAGCGACACATAGCGACGAAGGAAGACGTCGCTAAACATGTATCCGAACGTCGCTAGTCTGTATCGCAGACGTACCAAACAGTCGCTATACGTCGCTAAGTGGCTGACATGGCAAATCTTGCCATGTCAGCAACGTAGTCACTAAACATCGCAAATATCGTCTCTAACTATTGAAATGTTGGCAACATTTAGCAACGAAAAAGGACGTCGCTAATTAGCTACTCTTCGTCGCTAAACGTCGATATCCAATAGAATATTAGTGATGGGCTGACATCGCTACAGTACGTCGCAATAGCGACCAATAGCGACATTTTTTGTGTTAACGACCACGAAATATGCGACAAAAGATTTTCGTCTCTAAAAATGTCGCTAATATTGAATGGCGGCTTTTTTGTACACTTTAGCGACGTTTAGGCGTCGCTAAAGTGTCTTATTTTTGGCAATGATGATGCGTGACCAACACCCTTTTTTAGTGCATAGTTCTACAAAGTGCACTTTTAGCAAGACAGATACATGTTTAACAAGATGTTGGCGACACTTTGTTGTTATCAATGACTTCCAAGATGAAACAAGTAGATGTTTGTGCCAGAGAAATATAATATTGTCGTATGCTACGAGAAAAATATTTTTTCTTGGTCAGCATCTGTCATCTAGGTTAGAGTCAATGAAAGTTCCTATTTATCTTGACGATTTTTTGTTATATTTTTCTTGATGGTTTTAAACCGTGAAAAGTTATTTTTTAACGGTTTTAAACCGTCAAGAAAATATGACCAGAAATCGTCAAGACAAGTAGAAAGTTTTCTTGACTCTGACCTAGATGACGGATATTAAACCGTCACTTTCTTGATGGTAAAAAGCCTTCAAGAAAAACCACTTTAACAAGGAGTTGATGGTAATTTAGTATTAGTAATGATTTGCAAAAAGAGACAAGTAGATCTTCGAGGTAGAGGAAAATAGTATTGTCGTACGAGTTAAAATTCTCGGAAGATGAAAGCAACTCAAAAGTATTTATACTTGTGAGTGTAAATTTTCTTCCTAATTTTGTGTAACTTTTGATATCAATAACTTCGAAATTTGTAGATCCTCTGATACATGTTGTAGTAGAGGATACACATATCTTAAAATTACTACTACACATCAGAAGCTGCAGAAATTAAGGAAAAAAAAAACTACATTTACCCGCACACATAATTTTGAGTTACGTTCGTTAGTCTTCTGAGAATTTCAACTTGTATAATAGAAGAGAACAAAGACATAACTAAAATTATCTAAAATAACTAAAGATCAAAAAATATAAAAGAATCCAATACTCGGGTACAAATCCGCTAGACTAAGCTAACATCTAAATTTCCACAAAATTGCCAACAAATAAGTCTTAGCGAAACATCTCTGTCTCCCTTGTAGGGTCCGTAGTGTGTAGGGTGTCCTTTTTGTCTAAATTTGTCAACGTTATCTAGTCAGAATATGAGCAAAGTACAATACTAATTCGTAAAGTTACGCATCATGATATATGTACTAACAGAAACATGGAAATAAAACTAGATAACAAGATATGCCATGTGAGAACAAAAGTTATATGGTAATACATGCAATATCTTTACAAACTAACATGGAAAATAATGGTAGGAGCAATAACAATCATGTGTACAATGTATTTCAGAATAGTAACTTTTTGCATGTGGACAGTCTGAGATATAAGTCAATCGATACATGTAGTTCATGGCTGACACTGTACATATAAGAGTTTGTACATGAAACGTCGACCACATGCATACTAATAGTTATTATCCCGTCCGACTATCTCACAAGTACATGCTCTCACTCAGGATGATAACATGATAAACATGTAACATGATATCAAAGAAAAATAATCATGAATATAAGTGAGTATAAGCTACACATACTAAACAAGCCCTCTCTCGGGCACAAATCAAGTAGGCCTGTCAATGGTAGACCGAAAATCCTTATCCGATCCGTATTCGAACCGAAAATATCCGAAATTTCGTATACGGATACGGATTCGGATATCATATCGGATATTTATCGGATATCGGATACGGATATGGTATGTGTCATATCCGAACCAATAATATTTAAATTATTTAATAAATTTAAAATATATTGGGCCATCAGGAATTCAGAATTCAGTCGAAAATCTATTGTTTCTGTTGTTTCTTGACAAAATATGTCATTTCAATGTAGATATCTGTTGTTTCTTACAAAATCTGTCGTTTCAATGTGAAAATATGTCGTTTTTTGACCAAATCTGTTGGTTCTGATTTTTTTCTTCTCTTTTTTAATTTTTTTTAGTAATCTTATTGGTTCGGATATTATCCGATATCCGTTAAAATTATCGGTAACGGATACGGTACCCAAAACTTCTATCCGATAGGATATCGGATAGTTATCGGATATATCCGATAGTTAATGGTTCGGATATGGTAATGCCAATATCCGACCAATAAGCTACCATTGACAGGCCTAAAATCAAGTATCATGAATCAGGAAACCAATAAGGAAATAAAGACAATGATAGTAACACATATGATAACAATAACAATAGGTTTAGTAAGTACTTGCCTTAATTTCCAGACTGTTGCTTACCCTACAAGTCATCTAGTTGTTAAGGTTTAGATGGGTCCATACTATCGAAAGTAAATTAGATATGTTATAGTCTTCCTAAAACAACATATTAAACTAGTATTTTCAGTTTCATAACCATCGGCCCACTAAATGGTAAAAATTAGGACCAAAATTGAATGTCTCAAATTTAAGTTTGACATGCTATACTGGTGTATTTTGACAACACGGGCGTGCCAATGTAGTTGAAATCATAATTTGAATTCGTTAGCAAAGGTTATGATTGTTTTAAGTTCACTGTCCAGTGCTATTGAGTTTATGGTTTCTACAATTTTTCATAATTGATAAACAGTCTCAATTAACTCTAGAATATTTGTGGACAGTAAGTCCATCCTATGCTAAGTGTAGGAAAAAAAAATGATATTACAGATTTAGAATTAGAAATTTTGATTTATAATTAACACATTAAAACTGTCATAATTTACCAGTTCTACTAGAAAAATCATAAAAAGTATATATTCATAAAAAGTAGATTGTGACAAAATTTTACAGAGAAAGTAGTTCAGGATTTCTAGTTATGACATCGTGGTTAAGATTGCCCAAGTCAGAAAAGATAACTTATGATCACAATAAAAAAGGAATATAACCGTACATATAACTTAGTTTATAAGAAAATGACTTGCTCTCCAATTCCCTTGTGTAGTTATAAGAACTATAATATGTACCATGTTTTATTTATGTCTAAGAGCATATGTGTATTCATTGTTTCTGCTCCATATTGTCGTCCAACTGTACGTGGAGATGCATAATCTTTAAGAAACCTGGGCATCAATACTACTAAATGTCTATCAAACTGAACTCAGCTGGCTCTTGTTATCCAACTGTACGTGGAGATGCATAATCTTCAAGAAACCTGGGCATCAATACTACTAATTGTATACCAAACCGAACTCAGCTGGCTCTTGTGGTCAGCGAGGAGAGGTGTATAACTTCCCTTCGGACTCGAACCGAAAAATGTAATCAAATTCTCCAACTGCAGAATAAAGCAATTATACTGTATACATGTTCAGACTAAATAAACTCCCCACCGCAACCCCCTACAAGTATATTGGCAGGTAAATCGGTGCAAGCATAGCAGGCCACAAGTCCCTTCTAGCTGCGACAAAGTCCATTTATTTACGCAACAAAAGAAGCATTACATTCAAAATACCCAAGCTTTAAGTTTGCAGAGAGGAATGAATACCAGACGTCCAACTTCAAGAACAGGCAAAATTTTGCGAGAGAACAAAGAAACACAACTGGAAAGACGTCTACCAGTTGTTATGGATTCACCGATCCTGCAGTAGTCTATTTTTCCAGGACCCGTCTTATCCGTCCAGACAAATATGAGGGGAATGTGCACTTCATGTGACAAGGGCAGTAGTCTTACAAATGGGGCACAAATTTTTGTGTGTCAACCATTGTTTGATGCAAGCAGCATGGAAGTCATGACCGCAATCCAACGCGCCAAGGTCCTCTCCTTCCATGTATTCTTCCTGCGGTCAGAAGAAAAAGGGGTTAGGAAAGATGTACACAAGACTTCAATCAACCAGTGTTAACAATCCAATAATGGAACAAGTGGAGTACACAAGATCTTTCGTCTAGCAAATTATTGTTTCAACTTCACCAGATAACAAGAAACTATGTTGGGAAGTCCACCAAATTGCTATTGTAATTCAACTATTCGCAAACGATTGTGAAAACCAATGTCTAGTGACTCGCATTTTGATAATGTTCAGAAAAGCTTTGAACAATGGTTGGTGGTTGACTACAGAAATCATGCACAGGTAAGTTTGTTCCAGATCAGGTCACTTTGGAAGGGAAATGGACTTTTTAACTTGCAAGCGAAAATAAGAAAAACCACCATCGGGCTCTAGAAACTGGTTTTACCTGACAGATACAGCACGGTTCAGGTTCCACTAATATTGTCACTGTAGTCGATGAATGTTTCCGCTGCTTGAGGCACTTTGAGATTCTTTCCTCACTAAGCCCAGTGCTGACATCCCCTATACGCTCTTCCAAAGCTAATAATTCCTGCAACATCAAATGGTAGTTTGGATTTTTACCAATTGCAAATAGAGTGACAGTAAGGCCACAGTGACATGGTAATACGGGAAAGTTCTAATCGTTGAGTAAAGGGGTAATAAGGCCACAATAAATGCAGCATGAATTTCTTGAGTGTCACCCAACAGTACCTAGTAAAATAGACAGAGAACGTGACAAATAATATATTTATACGTGATTAGAATGTCATTGGCTCTGTCACTTCACCAATATGGGTTTGTAATTGACTTTGCATTAAAAAAAAGGCTTAATTGCACTTTGCTACCCTCAACTATTACCATTTTTCAACTTTGTACCCTAAACTATTTTTTGTAACAATTTGGTACCCAGATGTTATTTTGGACTAAAATGCCCCTACCCCTACCCCTAACCCTCCCCCCCTGCACGCTCCGGCCGCCCCCCCTGCTCACTCCGGCCGCCCCCCCCTCCCCTGCTAGCTCCGCCCCCCCCCCCCCCCCCCCCCCCCCCGCCCCCCACCCCCCCCCCCTGCTCACTCCGGCCGCCCGCCCGCCCCCGCCTCTCCCCTAGGCCGCGGCAGCACGGGAGGAGGGGGGCTGGGGAGGGAGGGCGGGGCGGGAGGCGGGGCAGGGGGTGGCCGAAGGTAGCGGGGGGGGGGGGGGGGGCGGGGGGGGCGAAGCTAGCGGGGGGGGGGGGGGGGTGGGGCGGCCAGAGCTAGCAGGGGGGGGTGGCCGGAGTGGGGAAGGGGGTGGAGGGAAGGAAGAGGGAAGGGCATTTTCGGAATTTTTGAAAAATTAGGTATCAAGTTGAAAAAAAATAATAGTTGAGGTACCAATTTGTTACGAAAAAAAGTTTATGGTATCAAGTTGAAAATGCGGAATAGTTGAGGGTAGCAAAGTGCAATTAAGCCTAAAAAAAAAGTAATACAGTTCTTTGATTGATACAAGAAAGCATATTGATGGATAATAATCCTTCAGGGTGATCCTGCACGGAGCAAGAAGCAGCATAAAATGAGACGACGCAGTCGTGATCGGTAAGCTGGCTAACAGAAAGAGAAAAAATAGACTACTTTTTCATCGAACAAAAAACCGGCCAGTGGCAGTAATGGCTATGCTGTGAGACACAGAGAGTGAGAAGCAGTCAATATCTTCAGTGGCTTTGCAAGGGTGAACATGAGGTGAGTCCTGAAGCCTCAACCCAACTCCATGGAATCTTTCTTATAAGAAAAAAAGGAGCAAATCAATCTTCAACCAGAATTGATACAACAACAATAAAAGCCTTTATCCCAAACTTTTTGGGTGGGCTGTCTGAATCCACTGTAAAGGGCCATGTCCTCACGGTAAAAAAAATCCCATCATTCTTTAACACTTCAAACCATGTTCATCAAGGCCTACCTCTAGTCCTCATAGTTGTATCAACACGATTTGAGTATGACAACTTTACAGGAACAGCTGTAGCATCTGATCCCTAAGTAAAAGTAAAAGGCACACGATGAGTATGATAAAACTTTACCTCATAAGACATATTATCCACATCAAGCCTCATGTCTCTGTGCCTATCTTGCAAGTCGGCGGCTCCACGGAACACAGAATGATCGAGCATAAAGATATCCTGTATGATCATAACAAGAAAGCTCTAAGTCTGGAGCACATGATACAAAAGGATAACTTATCCAAACATAATTTTTATATTGTGGTTGGAACTTAATGACCAGGCAAGCATGTTAAAGGTTTAATATTATGATGTTGACCCGCTCCTAACATCTCGAGCTTTTGGAAACATTAGTTTACTTTTTACTAACATGATATTGAAGCAAAAAAGTCGTGTTCAAATCCCCTTCCACCAATTAAATGGTTTGTATCGTCTTTCCATGTTTAATCGTCCATAGACTGGGCTTTAGTCCAAATCTACACTCTAGGCTAATCCACATGCTGGTACAAGCCTAGCCGAACCGTGCGTGACGGAGGGTGTTAGAGGTTTAGCATATAATGTTGGCCTATTTCTAAGCTCAAGCTTTGGGGAACTAATCAACTGACAAAGCCATCCAACTGACTTGATAAAGGGTGTAGCAATTGGCTTAAACAAAATATAAACTAGTGACCGCATCCTCAATTCAAAGACACAATTAAATCTTGTGTCATAGTACGGTTTATAGATCGGGAGCCCCATGGGGGAGCCCCGCCAAAGCCCCCGCTCCCCCCTCTATCGTTGGATCGAGCGGGCAGAAGAAAGAGGGGCTCGATCCGAACACAAGGGAGGGACGGGGCTTTGGCAGGGCCCCCGAACGGGGCTCCCGATCTGCTTGCATATATATAGGCATCCCTCCCTGGCTAGGTGGGTTCAATCTCACCGGGGAGCGCTAACATCTAATTATTAATTCATAAATCCTTGAGTGCAGGCCCGCGTGGATTAACGTAATGTTAGAACTACCTCTTCAATATATATATATATATATATATATATATATATATATATATATATATGGAATAAGGGTGAATTTATTCCTCGCATATAGCGGAAAAGGTATTAAAGTACAACATCACAACTTTCCATGCCCCAAAATACTATTATGGGGCCATTACAGATACATCGAATTCTATATTATGTAGAATTCCAATAGGGGGGGTAGTTAAGCCCTCAAAGATACGTCTGTTCCGCTCCTTCCAGATGTGCCAAACAGACGCAGCAAGACGGACTCTGGCTCTTCTAGCCCACCCCGGATCCCGTCCTCTGTGATCTCGGATCCAGCTGAGAATGCTCTGAATGTCCCGGTCCATCCCCACTCCTCTCAGCTGTGCACACTGCTCAGTCCAAATGTGCCAGGTCACCGGGCAACCAAAGAAGAGATGCCCCATAGATTCATCTGCATCATTACATAGCACACATTTGGCATCCGGGATCTACATCCCAAACCGGAGGAGTCTGTCTCTCGTCATCAATCTACCCCGGAGAAGGCGATACGCACATAGTTGCATTTTCCGTGCAACTCCCTTGCCCCAAATGAAGTCCACCTCCTCAGCCTGGTCGTGGTGGGTCCGAACCAAATCATAGCAGCTACGAAAGCAGAATAGAGCTGAACCGCCCCCCGTACCTGGGCCGGCCCAGCTCCATGAATCCTCCGTCTGGCTAGCGTCTATGGGAATAAGGTGAATCTCTGCTGCAAGCTGGGCAGTAAATGGGTATCCCTCTGGCCTCCAAACTCCGTCTCTAATGATCCGGCTGCATGTGAGCCCCCTACCCGCTTCCCTGTCCAGCTGCCCTCCCAATATCTCGAGCAGGGATCTGGAACCCAACCAAGGGTCTAGCCAAAGGTCGGTAGTCGTCCCATCCTTCATACGCCTGCAGATAGCGGTCTGGAGCACCGGTCTACATCTCAGGATGGCCTTGAATGTGACCGAGAAATTGTTGTCTATCCTGCAGGCCCAGAAGTTGGTCCTCCGTAAGTATCTGCTAGCCATCCAGTCCGCCCAGAGCGACCCCCCTTGATGAATTTCCAGGCCATCTTCACACAAGCTGCCTTCCGAACCGCATGAAGAGGCCTCAACCCAACTCCTCCCTCCCGAGGCCGACATAGCTGATCCCAGGATATCGCATGTATCCCTCCCCTCCAGATGAAGTTAGCGCAAATAGCCTCCACCTTCCGAATAGTAGCTGTGGGGATCTGGATAGACTGGAGCCAGAACATAGTGATGCCAGCAATGACCGACCGCACCAACTCAATCCGTCCCCCAAATGAAAGCCCCGCCGCTTGCCAGCCCTCCACTCTCCTCTGAGCAAAGTCCACCAAGCTGTGGCAATCCTGCTCTCGGGCATAGTTGACCGTCAGCGGGACCCCCAGATATTTCACTGGAAGCTCGCCTCTGTCCACACCTAAAGCAAAGGCTCTCTCCTCCTGAAGTGTACACCGGGAGCTGAAGTAGACTCTGCTCTTCTCCCGGTTTAACTGGAGCCCAGAAAGCCGCCCGAACTCCTCCATAATGTCAGAGAGCACTCTCATTCCCCTCATGGAAGGCTGGAGTAGCACCAATAAATCATCAGCATAAATCAAATGAGATACAGCAGGACTCACCAACCGGAAAAGGGGAACAATCCTCCCGCTATGCACTGCTATATCCATCATACTCGTGAAGTACTCCATCACCAAGGTAAAGAGATACGGGGAGAGGGGGTCGCCCTGCCTCAACCCCCTGTTGCTACTAAAATAGCCATGTGGCGTGCCCTGGATGAGGACAGAGAAGGTAGGGGAGCAGATGCACTCCCGCACCCTCGCAACCCATCTCTCGTCAAACCCCATGGCAAGCATCAAGTGGCACAGGAAGTCCCGATTGACCGTGTCATACGCTTTCCGAAGGTCAAGCTTCACACAAGCCTTCATCCCCCCCGGTTTGTTGAACTCCCGCACCATTTCGTGAGCTAGCAGACTATGCTCCGCTATCGACCGACCCTTGATGAACGCTGCTTGATTCTGGGACACTAAACCCTGCATAATTCCCTCCATACGTCTGCACATAAGATGAGTGATAATCTTGTAAAGAAAATTACAGCAAGCTATGGGTCTAAAGTCGGCAAGAGAGGTCGCTCCTTCCTTCTTAGGAACCAGAGTCAAGAATGTATGGTTCTTCTCCTTCAGGAGCCGTCCCTCTACAAAGAACTCCTGAACCGCTGCCAGAACAGGTGCCTTAAGCACACCCCAGTGTCGCTTAAAGAACCCAGAAGAGAAGCCATCAGGCCCAGGAGCTTTGTTGGGATTAGCCTTCATCACAATATCTTCCACCTCCTCCATCCTCACCGGTGCCAAAAGAAGACTGTTCCCATGTCGGGACACCAGTCTCTTCGTAACCAGGGCCGGAAACGTGCTGGAGTAGTCCGTCTGCTGATATAAGTCAGTGTAGAATCTGACGGCCTCCTCCTGGATCTCCACCGGGTCTCCTACAAGACGACCCTCAGCATTCAGAAGTCTGGAGATGCTGTTCCGATGCTGACGGGTGCGGATCACATCATAAAAGAATTTGGTGCAGCGGTCTCCATCTTTGAGCCAGGTGCATTTAGCCCTCTGTGCCGCACTGATCTCCTCCTGCAGTCTCATGATGCTAACCTCCTCAATCAGGGTCTTCTCCTTAGCCGCCAGTACCCCATTCATAATGTCAGATTGGAGGGCCACCTGAGTGTCCCGAAGCTCTTCTTCCTTCTCTGCTAGAGAAGTCCGCGGTCTCGTCTTCACCCACCCCCTAATAGCCCGCTTGAGTTGCTTGAGCTTGTGAACCATGCGGAATTGGGCCGCGCCATCCCGAAAGTGCTGCATCTCTCTCATAACCACCTCCTCATAACCTGGTGATAGGTACCAGCTGTTGTTATACCGGAACGGCCTCGCCCGCAGAGTGGGCCTCTCACATAGGCCCACCCGGATAGGAGAATGATCGCTAGTACCCGCTGCCAGACCTTCCGCCACCGAGTTCGGGAAACACCTGAACCACTCGCTATTGCCCAAGGCCCGATCCAGCTGACAAGCAATACGATTCTGAGTAGCCTTGTTGTGCCAGGTCCAAATATGTCCAGCACGCTCCAGCCCCCGCATACCTGACATAAGAAGACACCTCTGGAAGTCGTATAAAATCGAGTCCGGTACAGGCCGGCCCCCAACCTTCTCTTGACGAAGCAGCATAGCATTGAAGTCCCCCATGATGAGTAGGGGAAGATGCATGTTGTCCGCCATACGACCCATAAGCACAATATCCCCTCACAAAGCCTCCCGGAGTCTCCGGTCGTTGTGCCCATATACAGCACCCAGGATGAATCTGAATCCACCTTTATTCTCAAAAGTAATACCGATGAGTTGCTCAGACTTATGAATCTGAACCCCCACCCAACTACCTGTGTTCCACCTAACCCAGATCCTTGCCATACCGCAAAAATCTAAGTTATGAATGTGATCCCAGGCTGCCGGAGTCCGACGTGAGAGCATAGCGGCCCCTCGAATCTTCGTCTCCAGCAGAATAGCAATATCACATGCCTCTCTCCTCAGCACCCCTCTGATCTCCCTCCATCGACCAATGGAACACCCCCCCTAATGTTCCATGCTAGGACCGACATCTAAATAAAAGATGTTGGACCCCCCTGTAACTCCTCTGGATCGACACTCGAGGGAAGTGTCTCATCCGTCTGCTCAAGAACTGCATATACCATGGAGGAAGGGGCAAGATGATCCTGAATCCTGCTAAGAGTAAGTGTCCAGTCAGGATTGGGCTCGGTCTGGTCATCCATCTCCCTCATCTGAGGAATATCCTCCAGAGTGGCTGGGGCGTGTCTCTTCCTGCTACTGTAAACCATAAGTGCCGTGGAGGCCTCCACCCCCCTCTGACTACTATCCGCCGCACTCATCCCCCTGGTCATCATAGTCCTCCGAGGCCTGAACGGAACCAACGCACCCTGCATGCTCTCCTGTCTCAGTGGCAATCATGTCTCCAGTCTCCTATCAATCTCCATAACTGTGTCTTCCTCCATGTGTCTCTCTGGCGCCGTCTCCTCAGGCGAGTGACTGGGGGCCGCCTCCCTCTCTGGTGCCTCCGTCTGAATCGTCTCCGGCCGTGATGTCTCTGTCTGGCCCGCCTGTGGCCTGGCGGGCTCCTTTCCCTTATATTTGCATGCACTGGTAACGTACCCAAAGCACTCGCAATGCGAACACATGGGAGGGACCCAGTCATACTCCACAGCCTGCGTCAGCACCTCTCCAGATGGTACCTGATACTCAAGCATGCTCGGCAGCTCCGAGCCTGCCTTGATCTCCACAAAGACTCTGGCGTACATTATTCTGGATCGGAAAGTAGGGCCTCATCTGCCTTGATCGGCTTCCCCACGAGGCTGGCGAGTCTCATGAGAAGTGGGATGCTCCAATATTGAACAGGGAATTCTGGGAACCGGATCCAGACGGGGATGGCATTCAACACTTCCTTCTCACACCTCAGCGCCGGTGTCCATTCTTTCAAAATAATGAGTCTCCCATCAAACGACCATGGCCCTCCCTGCACAATCCTAGTCACATCCTCCGCCAGCCCAAACTTGACATAGTAAAATCCATTCTCCCGGGAGAAGAATTCCATGCTGCCCTTGGACCTCCAGACTCTCTCCGCATAACCCCTGATTTGGCCAAAGAACGGCTTGTTCCCTAACACATATAGCACTAAGGTGTTCTTCCAGAAATCAGCGACCTTAGCAATTTCCTCTGCGGGGAAGTAAGCCATGTGTCCTCCACCAACCGCCATCGGGGTAACATACTCCATAAACATCGGGCTTTTTGACTCCACTGGGGTGCAGACCTCCTTCCATGACCGAGGCCTCTGCTCCACAGAGGGGGTCCTGGTTGGAGGGGACGCAGCTACCGGGCCTTGCCTACCAGCATCGACTACAACACCCTTCCCCTTCTCCGCCGCCGTCGCCTTTGGCCGCCACCCAGACACGGTGCGAACCATATTACCCCCTCGGCGATGCGGATCAACAGTGCCTCTTGGGGGTCGGCTCCCAGAATTCCCTTGGTTCTGAACCCCTCTTCGCCCTCCGGCCCGTCGTCTCACCACCGTCTGCCAGCCTGCCTCTCCAGTCCCGTCCGCCCCCATAGTAGACCCCGATCCGAATTCGAAAGTCGGTGCCGCCGACCCCCTCCCGCTGTGGTGCGCCCCGCCGCCGCCGCCCGACGTCTCCCTGCTGCCGCCGCCACTAGGGCTGGCTGCCCCCTCCACTCTGGAGTCGCCCGACCCCCCCCCCCCCCTCCGCCTGGGGGGGTCTCTCCGCTGTCGCCGCCACTGGGGCAGGCCGCCCCCTCCCTGCTGGTGTCGCCCGACCCCCCCTCCGCGGGGGGGGGGGGTCACCATACTCCCGCCACCGCCTGGAGGGGTGGCGGGTCGCCCGACCCCCCTCCACCGCCTGGGGGGGTCGTCAATCCTCCGCCGCCCGGAGCAGAGAGCCGCCCGCCCCCCCCCCCCCCCCCCCCCCCCTCCCACCTTTCCGCCGTACTCCTCCTTCGAGAGGGTCTGGGGGGCGGGGGGGAGGGGGGTCAGAGGTATTATGAATCATAATCTATTAACAAAGAACACTCATCTATTAGCCAAATTTTTATCCCATATTTGAACATGGAGTACTAACATGCACCAGATTTGAACCATAACACTGTCAAGTTGTTAACTCCTAAACCATCATGAAGTTGTTCTGTAGTTTTTCAGAAGAGAAGCTGTTACTACTTAACTTTTAACTTCCAATACATGCTTATCTCTTAGTGAAACTTTAATCATCCAGATACAAGTGCATGCAGCCATTCACTTGTAGGAAACACTAATATTTCAGATTATGAGTTCATATTACCTTGAGTATGCAGTGCCAGATCCTAACGGTAAGAGAATATCTATGTATCTCTTGTTACTATATGTATCTCTTGTTAAGTTCCACATTGGACTGGAACTAATTTGAAGTCTCACCTTCTCTTGGAATATGTAACCATTACACATCAACAAAATTATTCCATTGAGTTGAATATTTCTATCCAAAGTGGTATCGGAGGAAGGTTCCTCTTGGATCTAGATCTCAGCCTAAAACTATTTCAAAAAAAGAAGTTTTCCCAAAACAAAGTTTCATCCCCTTCCCACCAAACATCATCAGCCCATGCTAGCCACCCTCGCCCAAAGCTGCACCGTCATCAACTTGTCACAGACCCACCACCACACTTCCATCCAGCCAAAGCCCAAACCAGATCTGTTCTGGCAGTCATCCTTGGCACCACCTTGATTTTGTCTTCCTTGGCAACTCTACCTCCATAAATTCTGGTGCTCACAGACTCACCACAACGAATTCGTCGACGACCTCTGTATTGCTTGGACTTCCACTGAGCTCATCGACCTCTGCTTGAGCACTGCCAACGAGTATGATTTCAACTTCAAACAGTGCCACCCGCTCCAGATCCAGAGCCACCTAGCCCCATTCTCGCCCATTTTGTGTAACAATGTCATCTAAAAATCAAGAATTTATGTTGGAGATTCTATTTTGGAGCCAGATGATACTATTTCGGAAGCAAGAATGAAACAGAATGTTATTTGCAAGCTTTATCGAGAGTACACTCCATATGTTACTTCAATTCATGGGTGGGACCGGAAACCATCCTTTGTGAAGTTTGAATATAAAAAAAATCTTACAAGAGTATTTGGCTCGTCAAATGACAATTTGATCTCTAACAGACGGAGAGTCTCTTTTCTAATAGGAAGAAGAAGGCTACACAAATGGAAAATGGTGTAAGTGTTACAAGTGTCTGAAATGTTTGCACATCAAAAAAGATTTTTGTGTCAAATTGAAGCCTCATAATATTACAAATAAGGAAGATGACTTGAAGGAATCAGATTGGGATAAATATTTTACGATGGAGACTACTTCCATAAAAGCTTTGCCCTCAATCTAACTTTTAAGATGATTGGATCATCGACTGCGGGTGTGAAAATCATATTACGGTTGACAACTCCAAGATTTCTTCCCTAAAAAAAAAAATTCCAAAATTACAAATGCAATGATATTATTATCAAGATAACAACACCATTCAGCGGTGGAGATGATAATGCTACACTCAACAATTGTGATACTTTTACGCTAAAAAGTGACCATTTGTCTGAGATAAAGAAGTTCTTGTCGGTTGCAAATGCAATGGATGCAGGTCATTTTGTTTTGTTCTTCATGAGAGATGTAAGGTTTTTTTTTGAAATACCTCTTTCTTGAAGACATACGGCATCAACTTTAGTAACAGAATTCATGAGCTATTTGTTCTCTCAGCGTCTTCTTATGTTGAGAAGATGAGTACAAATGATTGAACTTGTATTTGGCATGCAAGATTGGAAAATCTTAGCATTGAGAAGTTGAGAGTTGTGTTTTCAAAAAAATTGATGAATTGCTTGCCTAATTTCACTTGTTTAGGTCACAGCAAAGTTTGTGAGTATCAATTTGGAAAGGCACGTTGCCTTTGATTTGATAAGTGTTTTTTACATGGTACAAATCTACATTGGAGTGCTTTAATAGTGACTTAGATGAATCCATATGCTACTCCTACTTATTCTAGCTTCAATTACATATTGCTCTTTGTTGATTGTTTTTCAAGGTGCACTGGGTGTACATATTGAACGTAAAATCCGAAGCCTTTGGAAAGTTTATGGAGTTCAAAGAAACCATTGAAGGTTTTCTTAACTTGAAAATCAAGAAGTTACAACCGACAATGAGAGAGTTTGTATCTAAAGAATCTCTCTTTTTCTCGAAAGCATCATCAAGAGAGAGCTTTCTTGTTCAGAAACTCCGCAACAAAATGATGTGACGAAGAGGAAGATTCGACATCTCGAGGAGACTTGCAAGAGTTGTGTGCAAAAATGTCTACCAAGGCCTTATTGAAGGAGGGCATGTGGCATGGATGGGGACTTAAGTTCAACTAATCCAATTTTACAATTAGGATTTATAGGAGATTTAACTAGTGGACAAATTCTTTCTATTGATTAAGCAGAAAATGGTGGAGGGACATAATTATCATTATTGATTTTGAAACTAACTTACACGACTTATCCGGAAGAATGCGATTCCTCCTCAAGCCTTCGAGAACGTCGCAAATTTTGTCTACGAGGGATAGGTCTTCAACACGTACTTGGAGTCCTTGGGATATAGTGCACAACTCCTTGTCGAGGAAGAAGACAGCACGTGCTACTCGAGAACGACATACTCGATCCGGATTTGACTTGAATTTCGAAGGAGTCAATGTCGGAATGCTCATCTTTGAAGAGTCGTTTGTTGGAGAAGATACGAGGTGTAAACATCTAGAAATCGAGCATTACTATATTCGATCAAAGTGCTTGAAGGGACCATTGATGTTCCGTAGGAATGGAGCAAGGACAACATTGTTGATACATTCACAAAGTCGCACTCCAAAGGCCATTCAAGCTTCTTCATTTGATGATTAGAGTTGCTTCCAAAAGTGCACTATAAGGGTAGTGTCGAAATTTAAGTTGCATTTTCTGGTGAATACAGTTGGATACTGATTAGCTTGCATGCATGAGTTATGTACGCAAATATCAAGTTATGTACTCAAAGGTCATAAGTTATTTAACTCAAGAGACACGAGTTACGTAACTAGGCCTATCAACCGTAACCGATAACTGACTCGATTTATGACCAAAAACTCGGGTTTGGATGCATAAATGTAGAACCTGCAAATCAGAATGAAATTTGGGTCGGATTCAGTACAAACTTTAAAATCCGAATAATATGATTTGCTTCTATATGTAAACAAAGGTTGGCTTAGATCAGTTGGTAAAGTATTGTGTTTGTTATCCTAGAGTTACGATGATTTAGTCTCACAACTGCAAGGAACTTATTGCTGTATTATTGTTATAACATAACATTAACCAGGTTCGGATCCTAAAACTAAAACCTGAATGTAGTTTGGATCGGGTTTCAGGGTCCTAGTACAGAGTTGGAAACCGAAAACATTTCAGGGCGGGTTCAGATGTAATATATATGTTTGCTACTATAAATAAACAAAATTGGGCTTAGACCAGTTGGTAAAGTATTGTGTTTGTTATTCTATAGATAATGTTAGTCTCACATCTGCAAAGGAATTTATTGTGTATTTTTTGTTATAACATAACATTAACCGGGTCCGAGGTTGGGTTCAAGGGTCCTAAAACAAAAACCCGAATGTAGTTTGGGTTGGGTTCAAGGGTTCCATGGATCCTGGTACAGAGTCGGAACCCGAAAGCATTTCAGGTTGGGTGCGAATCCGACCAGCTGACAGCAAGGTTCACAAGGTTCGTAGTATCTGTACCATAATCGGTTTTGAACCCTTCTTATGAGTATTGGTATAAGTGGTTTTGATAGTTTCGGCGGTTTGGGATCAGAGTATGGAGTTCTTGTTTCGGAGAGCCAAAATGTAATAAGAAGTTGACCTAGAAAAATATTTCATACATTTAGGTGCAATTTTATTATACTTGTTACATTGTTGTTCATTTGTTTTCTTTTAGATAAAACAGCCTCACAATATTTAGTTTTGACTCGAATAATATTACGATGTACGAACATTGTGAATATATAGCATACAACTTCGAGAATTGGTAATGGTTACATTGTTCGATAAATTTTATCAACACCCTGTAGAATGTTGTGCTTCAAATGATGGAATCATTATGTCCATATTGCTTTTCCCTTACTCCTTTCTTTTTCTTTCAACTTTCCCCGGTTAAAGTGACCGCAAAACAAAGCCACAATTTTGGTATTGGACAGTATCAGTATAGGTAGGGATATCAGATCAGACATGCCAAAAACGATATGATATGACCGATATGTATCTATATCGGCTGATACTGCAAACCATACTTGACAGCCCCATATTTAACTCAAGGAGCATGAGTTACAAAGTGTAAACGTCATGATAGTTATAGTCTACCTTATCTAGAATAATAATAGAGTACTACATAATATTGTACCTTGTCATTTGTTGATAAGTTGAATAAATAATAAATATTCCACTAATTTGAAAGACGTGAATAAAAAATAGGTTCACAGGTAAGATTAAGTTTCTTTTGAAAGAAATCTAATTGACCATGAAATTATCCAATCCAAAACCCACACCTTCTGCACCCCTAGCCTATCCATTCTGCCTCTTCTTTTGGACGCACAAAAGCAACTTACGTGTCTATCACAACAACAGTGCAATCAGTGATGTTGAGTATAATTATGAATGTGATGAAAAGCTGACCTCAAATCTGACATGCTCGCCCCTGCGCATGAGATCCAATACATTGCGGATCTGTTAAATTGGAAGCACATGAAGATATTAGCAAAATAAGCTGACTTTTGACAAGGTCCACCTAAAGCTCCTATATATTGCTTTCGTAGTGAATGAAAAGGAAAAACAAAGACCAGTAATGTACAAGAACTATGAAATAATTGACAAATGCAATTTCGAGGAGAGTTTAAGATCGATTACTAAGATTAATGTACGATAACCATGGGGATTAGCCAAGTTTAAATCCATGACAACTATAAATACATCATAGAGCAAATAATAACAAGCTAAGAAAGTTAAAAGAACATTGTTATCTTAACGCAGGAAAGGAGATCAAGAGATTCCAATAATTCTAATGAACTTGCAAAACAGTATATGATCAGTAGCAATAATCTCAAAAAACAATGAATAGCATAGAATTGAAGGTCAGAAGGAATTGAAGATCAAGAAGTCCACAAGATACGGATTAAAAGAGTAAAGTAGAAGTATATTGAAGCCAGTTCCTTTATTGTTTCATTAAACAAGCCAATCTTAAAACTTCTTCAGCTAGGTTGCAGCACCTTTTGAAAAAGGATACTATATGATGCATGGCTTCCAGAGTTATGCCAGTTGCAACAGCGACTTCTGTACTCTACCAATCATGCGCTGTCTTCACAAAACACAATTAAAAGTGCCCATTTAACATGTAGGCCACTGTAAGGTGACAATGTGTCATGTGAATGCCCTCTCACTTCCACTTATTAGTCTAATGCAGGTTCAGATATGACTAGCACATTATATGCCTCCCATCTGTTTTGACAGTTCTTTGTCATTTTGTAGCCTTGTAACTCCTTTTGTCAAAGATTATTTGCCACACAACAGGAAAGTAAGGAGTCATTCTATTTAAGATATCCATGCTGCCAGCCTCCTTCCAAATTGTTAGCTGCTGCTTCAATTATTATACTTAATGAGTATAGCTTCACACCCATAAATCAACAGCTGGGAAGTGACTTATGGCCTTATGCCCTACTTAATAGTTCTGTCCCTGACCATTTCCACAGTATATATTTAACAAGATTATATGGATAAACATTCATCATTTTATCATCTCCTGAAATGCTTTGTGGGTGGGGAGCACAACACTCCTGAATCAGTGTTTTGTCCACGTTGAGCTCATGTCCAACACGTATCAGACACTAAAGTATCATCAGACAGATAGGCACTCAAATGCAATTGAAAGAAAACAAGACAATAAGTATCATCAGACAGATATATGTACTCCAAAAAAACCAAAACTGGTGCATCCATATCATGACTACTAGTTTCATTTCAGTGTCATGCAACACATCTACTCTCCAAACAGACCTCCCACACTCCTACAGGCTCTGACCAAGTTTTATCCACCCACCAGAACTGCATGCATTTATTTATGTAGGGGTTCAACTTCAACCTCAATGGAAATCAAGGAAGATATATGGCTTTCCATACAGTATACAGAATTGTCTCTTTCTTATAAAGCTTAATAGTTATACAGGGTCTCCTTACATTTAGCATGTGCCGAGTATTACATGTATATCTAATATTACTATCATAAACACATTGGTTTTGCAGCATATTAGATATAATAAAAAATACAGAGTTGTAAATACGCAAGTTGTCCCATTGGTCTGTCGAAAACTGGCTTCTTAACTTCCAGAAGTATCGACTTTCCAATGAATACAACAGTATCACATCTTCAACACAGAGACAAAAAATATGTAGCAAGGGCAGATGTATATACTACAAATATGCAATGTATTCAAATCTCTATAGACCACATGCTGATGATTGTATAAGCTAACTTACCTCAGATAACATCCTGTTTCTCCCTTCCCTCCGCATGGCCAAGGGAACACCATCGCTTTGTCTGTCTATCAAAAGTGAGGATCTCATGACTGGGGGTTGATTGCGACGGGAACTAGATCCAGATCGGTGAACTACTTCCTGTGAGGTGGCAGAGTGAGCAGAACGTTGCAAAGCAAAATTATTGCTCTGACCTTCAGACTCAGGGCCAACAGATGGAAGCAACGTTCGTCGAACAACCTCTACTAAGCTTCGGGAAAACTGAGGAGTATTTTGATGGGGTACCCATGTGAGTCCTGCTGGTGTACGAACACTTCTATTCGTGCCAGCTCCAGAAGGATCCATATTTCCAACCAATCCTACACTTCTATTAGTCACAATCCGATTTGTGGGGTCTTGTACCAAGTGCCTCATTACAGGAGGAGGAGGAGGAGGAAATAATGGCTGTTCTGGTATGCTGATTCTTGGCACGCTCCATGTATTTGCATCTTCTTCCATAGCCATCAATCCTACCCCTGAATTTATAGAGCTTGATGAACTACCATTCGCTGAACCTGGAGCTCCATCCCATGATAAGGGGCATACATGTGGAGGCATACGAGGAATGACTGCTGCATGAGGCTGACCTTGTGAACTTGTACTGGCCACTGTTGGCCTGGATTCTATTCTTTGATCAAAGGGGAGCTCAGAAGACGCTTCATTGGGTGTCCAAATACTAGATCGCCGCATTGTATTCCTTGAGGAAAATATATGAGATGGGAAGACATCGCGTTGATGAGCAGGATTGATCCTTGGTCGAAAATTACGCTGTGAGCTATCTGAATTTCCAGCTACACTTGCTGGAGGATAACAATCAGGAGCATTTCCTCTAGTTACAGGGCCGAATCTTGAATTTAATTGTTCTTCAGAAGAACTTGCACCAGATAGATCGCAAGATGGACTAGATATGCTTATAGCAGCATTGACATTGTGACCAGAAGAAACAGAATGTTGTAGATTGCTCTCACTTGGCCGAAAGAAACTCGCACTTCCACTTGATGAGGACGGCCCAGGAACTCCTTCAATGATCTTCCTCTTGCAGCCTAACCGCAAACCATCCAATGAACTACCTGGTCTCCTATCACTAGTTTCAGACATAAAATGAACAATCTCAGAAGAACTTCCACAGGGATTTGAAGAGGATGGAACATCAGATGATCCAGGTTTGTAAGGATTGGTAAAGGGCCCTGTTTCAGAGTCCTCATTTCTTATGCTAACATGAGCTGCATTTTGTTCTGGAATTTGAGGCACATCAGTCCAATAAGGATTTTGTGAAAATGATTGTTCGTCATTAATTTCACTGCTATTGAGATTAATGTTCACATTTTCCAAAGACAGCAAATTGGCTGCTTCAAAGCGCCCTTCTTCAATCCTTAGACCATCACTTGCATTATCTGTCTGAGAAGTTGACCACCCATGCTCCACCTTGTTTTCATCATGGTTCCCTTGGTTTGGTGAGTCTTCAGTAGAGCTAGGTCCACCTGCAGTCCATATACTCAAGCCAGCATTTTCTTGTGTAGACATGCTTACATATGGTATATTTGCGTCATTGGGAGATAATAGATAGTTAGGCAGGTTCTGAGTTTCTGCGGTAAGAATCATGTTATTCCAATAAACTTCCTGATCCATGGCAGTGTTGTTGCTGGAACTCGACCTAAAGTCAAATTCAAACTTTTCAGGAAAGGAATCAATGGAACTAGTTTGTCCTTGCATCCAAGAAGGTACCTTTCCACCTTGAGCTAGTGCAGGAAGGTTCCAGAGGTGTTTCAGTATAGCCTGGTTATGATGCTAAGCTCAAGACGTGAACCTTTGCATAGTGCATTGCAAAAAGCAGAAGCTGGAAGCTGAAGGATAGAGAGAATGATAGTACACTGAAAATTAGTCAAACACAAGGAAAATAGATGTTTGCAGATAATCATGTAAGAGTTCACAACCAATAGTCGTATTGTCTTGCTTTTGTGGATTATATTTCCTGTCATGACCCAGGGCCTTCTATCTTAATGTCATTGACTCATTGTATGACTTGTTAAATGGAGGAATACAAGGTTATTGTCAATAGACAACCTATACGAACATGTATATTGTAAGACAGTAGCTTGTCCATTCTTAAAAACCAACACAATTACAGACAAACGATATTACATTTAGATGTATAAGGGCTGTGCATTGAGTAGGTTCATGCTATCACGTGAACTTCCTTACAATACATTTGAACCAAAATTGCTCCTTGGTTGCATTAGGCTTAAATTGCATGACCAAAAAGGTAGTCAAGGATCCTACCTGCCAGCGGGACTCCTAGATTTTATTGCAAGATCCTATTTTATCATGGCTAAGAATTTTGGGTAGATAGGGTTGACTATCGTCCAATTGACATATATAAGGCCAAGAGCTGATATGAAATAAATTAGTTTTAGCTTCCGACATTTACTTGGGCGCATTCTGCACTGCTGTAGAAGAATTCTGGATTGTGGGTTTATAGGACTACTTTCAGTTATTGAGACTCCTTTACAACCATTCAATCAGGCGGCTATTTAAAGAAATTTTGATAAAACAACTGCAGTAGCTTTACACCTCTTTTCTTAATCTCAATAAGCGATTAGGAACCCAAAAGCCATTCAGAAATTGTTATTACTTAGATCAGTAATCACCAACAAAGTTACTATACTACATATCCAATAAAGAAAGAGACTAGAAACAATCAAATTAGATAATCTCGACTGGATTTTGTCATATTCTAACAATAACCCAAAGCCATTGCTTGACTATTTAACTTTCTTCTAAAATAGGCCAAATTGTAGTAACTAGTAACTAATTCTTGTTCTGATCTAAACAATCCAAATCAACATGAAAGAGTAATTTTGTAAGAAACCCAAACCAATGATAAATCTTTGAAAATACACTGCAATCGTTGGTATAGAACTGAGCCACGTCGCTGTCTTCATCAGGATACTGGTTACTATTTTGAGCCAAAGGTCCCTGGATTCCTCGCCTAACTCTAACCTAACCCAAACCCTAATCCTTATTTGGGCTTTCCCAAATTCACTCTTCCATATTCTAACTGAATTGGGATAATTATAATTTTTGTTTCGTATTTCTTCTAGCAGGTGCCTTTGAGCAATGCAACAATATCAAAAGACGAGCATCTAGCTCCACCATAACCAGAAAGAGAAAGATGTTGCCTACATTACTTTGCTTCTATATCTACGACTATTTGGTACGAACATGACTACAATGCAATACTAACATGGTGGCACAGACAATGCTGTTATTCCCGATTCGCGAAGTGAAGCTCACTCGATTGTGATATGTTGACGGGAAATTCCTGAATGCTTTTTCTTACTTCTTACTCTTATTCCTCTCCCGCTCTCGTCCCTTCCTCCTGGCGCCTCAGATCGGCATGTCATGACGTATTTTAGAGTGTTTTTGTTCGTGTAACAACACACGTCCAACACGAACACAACACAGTCACTGCATCCATGCTTCCTAGATCTATAAGGCATAAGATCTCTCTCCCATTCAGATTGCATAGATGATATAATCATTCAGCATCATATAAGTTAGACCTCGATCCAAACCCCAATCATCGTAGAACCTAAGTTCCACCACTGACGATTTCAGCTTAATTTCTCTTGTAAGAAATTTATACAGAAACAGAAAATTTATTACAACCAACAAAATGGTCCACTGGTCAAGAAAACACACACACACACACACACACACACACACACACACACACACACAAAATCTAGCAACACAAAAGTGATTAAAAAAAGGTACTTTTTTGGCAGAACAACATCATCAAGCACAAAATTTGCAAGAATAAACTAAAACTAATAATAATATGACTACTTAATCCGACCAAAAAAAAGGTCGAAAAGAATCGAAACCCATGAAGGGAAAAAAAATGATTCAATCCCTAGAACTGATAAAATCATATTTTTTTTATCAGCATCTGGCATTCGATGATGAATTATACGTCTAAAAATCAAACAAAACTGACTTTTCAATGATCAGAATACAAAAAAGAACATACCTGAGCTAAAATATTGACGAATCCGGAAGATCGGAGAGCAAGAAGAGATCTTTCCTTGATTTCTCTCTCCGTGAAAATATTATTAATAAATTACTTTTTTTTTTTAAGGAGAAAAAGAATCTCAGCTCTCTCCTCCCTCTCCCATTAAAGAGAATATGAGAAAGAAAATAAATTGATTAATGAATAAAAATAAGAAGAAGAAGAAGAAGAAGGAGGAAGAACAAGATGATGATGATGAAGGGGGAGGAGAGAGAGGAAGGATTGGGTGAAGAATAGTTGGGGGGTGGATTTTTCTTTTCTACTCTAATAATAATCCAACTTTGGTGAGAATCATAATATCATAACCGTTATGTCACCATTGAACTATATACAAATTTCCATTTTACTTATGTTAGTGAAAAAAAAGGAGGGTCCTTTTTGCTAATTCTTCCTGTAATAATTTTGTTTTCCTAATTAATATAGAAACTATTTTGTGCAATTTCTACAAACAATACCTAGGAATCGTCCTAATAATTGTCATATAAGACATGTAAAATCATTTTTTAATATTGTTGGTATTGTTGGTATATATGACATGTAAAATCATTTTTTAATATTGTTGGTATTGTTGGTATATATATATATATATATATATATATATATATATATATATATATATATATATATATATATATATATATACCAACAATACCAACAATATTAAAATATATATATATATTTTTTTTTTAATATTGTTGGTATTGTTGGTATATATATATATTTTAATATTGTTGGTATTGTTGGTATATATATATATATATATATATATATATATATATATATATATATATATATATATATATATATATATAGAATAAATTTATCATAGGTATATTTATATTTTAATTTAGAATTATATTTTTCTGTATTTTTTAATTAATTAGATGGCTATTGTTTTGATCATTTTATAGCCGCTTTATAATAGTAGAATTATAGTTGTATACACTTAGATGGCTAAATCCTGAGAATCAGTTATTGATAATTAAAACTAATTTGGAAGAATATGTACAGTGAATGTAGATTTTTTACTATATTGCTCATCATGTGACAAATTATATTCACTTGGTTTTTTTTAAACTAAAAGATGAATGCACGCTTCTACTGTTTGCTTTAAGGTGGCATTAATTTTCATGAATATTTTGAATTTCAAGGAATCTACTTTTCATTTTTTTTTTTCATGTAGAATGAATTTAATATTTTTCATATCTATGTTTGATTTGGTTAGCAATACATAGTCCAAAATTTTAATTTTTTCATTTACATGTTTGGTTCAGACAGAAATAGAAATATTAATTTGTTTAGTTTTTCATAAATTATCTTTTTTTAATTTTTTGATGCTACTATTACCTAAATTCAGTTGGTGACATTGAGGATATTACCGTCAAAAAATTAAATTTCAATGCATTCAACCAACATTTCCAGAAAAGTAAAAATATTTACAAGGGGACCTTGGATTTCAATATCCCACGTTTATGAAGTTCCACATATTTTCTCCCAATTTTTAATTTCAGACTTATCAAATATGGATTAAAAAATGGCTTAATTGCTACTTGATACCCTCAACTATTACCATTTTTTAACTTGGTACCCTAAACTTTATTTTGTAACAACTTGATACCCGGATATTATTTTGGACAAAAATGCCCCTACCCCTAACCCCCCTCCCCCGTGCTCGCTTCGCCCCCCCCCCCCCCTGCTCGCTTCAGGCCATCCCCCCCCCCCCCCCCTCGCTCCGGCCGTCCGCCCGCTCCTCTCGCTCCGGCCGTCCGCCCGCTCCTGCCTCTCCCCTAGGGCTCGGCAGCGGGAGGAGGGGGGCTGGGAAGGGGGGTGCGAGACGGAAGGCGGGGGCAGGAGGTGGCCCGGAAAGCGAAGAGGGGGGGGGGAGGTTGGCCGGAAGCGAGGAGGGGGGGGGGGGGGGGTCGGCCGGTGTTAGCAGGGGGGTGGCCGGAGTGGGGGAGGGGGGTAGAGGGAGGGAAGGGATAAGGGCATTTTGGGGTTTTTTAAAATGTTAGGTATTAAGTTGAAAAAAAATAGTTGAGGTATCAATCTGTTACGAAAAAAAGTTTAGGGTATCAACTTGAAAAAGTGTGATAGTTGAGGGTAGCAATTAGCAATTAAGCCTAAAAAAATTCAAAATATATTATAAGTCTCTAAAACTTGAACCAAACACTCTTATGAGGAAAGAAAGAAAGACAAAGTTTATAAGGAATTATGGCTTAATTGCAACTTGATACCCTCAACTATCACCGTTTTTCAACTTGATAGATATCCTAAACTTTTTTTATTCAACAACTTGATACCCTCAACTATCACCGTATACCCTAAAATAAATAAATAAATCAGAAATACCCCTGCCCCCCTCTCTCTCTCTCTCTTTCCCTTCCTCTCTCCGGTGATGCCCTCCCCCCTCCCTCTCCGGCGATTGATGCTTCCTCTCATCCTCCCCGGCGGTGCGCGACAATAAAGACAGACGGTGGGAGGAGGGGGTGCGGGTGGGGACGTGCGGGGGTAGGGGAGGGGAGGGGGTGGGACGGCGAGAGGAGGGTGGGGACGGCCGTGGGAGGGAGCATGTCGGAGGAGTGGCGGAAGGAAGGAGGCGCACGGGTGGGGGCGACCGGAGGAGGGGCGGCGGCGGAAGGGCGAGAGGAGGGTGGGGACGGCCGTTGGAGGGAGCATGTCGGAGGAGTGGCGGAAGGAA
Organism: Iris pallida; assembly: GCA_029216955.1. Classification (NCBI taxonomy): domain Eukaryota; kingdom Viridiplantae; phylum Streptophyta; class Magnoliopsida; order Asparagales; family Iridaceae; genus Iris; species Iris pallida. The sequence goes on from JANAVB010003000.1 coordinate 7,807,458, forward strand.
GGAGGCGCATGGGTGGGGGGCGACCGGAGGAGGGGCGGCGGCGGAAGGAGGGGGGTGTTGGCCGAAGGAGGGGGGTGTTGGCCGAAGGAGGGGTAAAGGGACGGCAATGGTGGAAGGGGTGCGGAAGAGAGAGATGAAGAAAATATTTTCGAGACAAAAGTTTCAGGGTATCAAATTGTAAAAAAAAAAGTTTAGAGTATCAAATTGAAAAAGGATAATAGTTGAGCGTATCAAGTTGCAATTAAAAAAAAGTTTAGAGTATCAAATTGAAAAAGGATAATAGTTGAGGGTATCAAGTTGCAATTAAGCCAGGAATTATTATCAAAATTGTTGAAAGTGTAATAAGAAAAGTGTCGTTGTTCTAGCATGCAAGAAAGTGTAAATAAATAGATTTGTTTGTGGTGGCCCGAGGGAAAATTTTCTTTGGCTATGATATGTTTATTGCAACCCTCTGGTTTTTGTTTCAGGCTTCCAGCTCCATGCATGTTCGCATGAGTAAAACTTTGATACAGAATGAGGTATCAAAAATTTTATACCTCTTTTGTATGATAAGTGGTCAATCCTTAAATTTTATGTCCACACATTTTATTAAGTGAGAGGGGAGGACACTTGCCATATAAAGAGGTATCAAAACTTTGATATCTCTATATGTATCAAAGTTTTCTTCGTTCCGTTATCCAAATTTAACCAAATTCCGGACGCATGATATTTTATCATCAACATTTTGCCATTATCATAGTTATGGTCTAGTTGGAAAATGTACTATTTAAAAAAAATGAACAATACTTTCTAATGTTGAGTTTCCTTGATTCCAAATATAGTAAAAAAAAAATCGTAGTACTAATATTTTATTTATACCCCTCAATTGATTTTTGTGGTCAGCGATGAGAGATATATTTTACTTGACTAGACGGATGGTCTCGAAATCGAACCGTGGGGAGATATGGGTGTATGTGTGAAAATTGAGGACAGTGGTTCCAAATGACATGTAACGCAGCGTGCAAAAAGTCATATATGTTATACCAAGCATCGTAAAAAAAATTATTTATTTTAAAAGTTGGTTCAATTTTGAGAAATTTTTTGACATCAAAAATATTGTCACAACTTTTTTTTTTACTATTACTACTTTTTTTTTTAAAAGGAACAACCATCACAAATCAGATCTAACACTGAATTAAGGCATTGCTATTTTATTCCTTTTGCATATTTGATTTGAAAAACAACGGAAAATGTTGTCTAGTACTGTTTCTTTTTTCTTTCTTTTTTTCTTTTGATTAAAGTATTTCATTTATGGAGCAGCCTTTAAGGGCACTAGAGCTATTTAAGTTCATGAAAAACATTATCAATTATCAATTCACATGTGATTTCGTAATTGAAAAACTATCAATTACCAAATCACATGTGCATTGCACGTGTTTCTTTTACCAATTTTTAAATATAAACTTGCAAGACAAACACATTTTAGAATCGGTCCGACTACATAAACTCAAATTAGAACTCAAACGCGAACTAGCAACGCAATTATGATACGTGGCGTTATTTTCAAATAGAAACTTATAATATAGTTATGACATACGGTATTATTTTTGTATTTAGATCTTTGATTTTTTCTGTTTAGGATTTTGAAAAAAAAAATCAAGAAATAAAATGCACGTAATCCAACAGCTATTAATGGTCCCATAAAATATTATGAAATAAATTTATGTTTGAGATGGGTATATTTATGGTAGATGAAAATGTGTAATTATTAGTAATAAGTAATTACGCTAGTTGAGATGTGTGTGATTATTAGTCCGTAACTTATATGTTTTATTCCTAATTTATTATAACATAATTTGATATATATATATATATATATATATATATATATATATATATATATATATATATATATATATATATATATATAAAAGAGGTAGAAAATGATACTTTTGGAACATAAAATTTTTACGGTGAAACCTGAAGTTCTTCCATTATATACTAGTATATGCACGTGTGTTACACGTATTTTAACTGTTTATGTACTTTTGAAGTGCAAAAGGCACAAAGAGCAAACTATATTTTTAAAAAAAAATTATATACGTAATTACTTACTTGTTCTCATTAAATTTAATAAATAGTTTTAATTAATAAAATTAGATAAGAATATATTTAAAATAAAACTTTTTTTATTTATTATATAGTAATATAAATAAGATGGAGAGAGAAACATAATTGTTTTGGATCCTCGACAATAAATCCTGATCTACGGCCAATGCAAAAAGTTTCTCGTAGAATTAACACGATCATAAAAAATGGTATTGCATTTTGTGAAGAGAATAATATTGATGTGAATGGTTTGGTTAAATCCCAATGAATATGAAGGAGTACCATTTCTTTTCTTTTTTTTTTGAAAATACTAATAAGTTTACTATCAAATACTTACAACTCACATCCACCTCTTGCTAACATGATTTCATTCGGTCCCATCCAATCCCACTTAGTCTTTCTCTCCTCCAATCAATAGATGCCACGTAGACGATTGTAAAATTTATAACTAAAATTGGTTGTCAGTATAATATTTTCCTCTCTTTTTTTCCTTCAACTTTGGGAGTAGAAGTTGAAGAAAAGAACAAGCTGACGTTAATAGTAGGGGTTTAATGGTCTTAACCGAGTCTCTATCAATTTGTCTTTTGTTTTTATTTGATAAAAAGTGCAGCCAACAGTCGGCCTTGTTATTGATTTTCTTCCCTTTTCTTCCTTTCTCTCCTTCCACCGCTGGCCTATCGCACCTATCAATGACAAAACATTTTTACATACTCCGCTCTGTCCCCCTCCTTTTTTTTTTTACCAATTTGCTACAACTTGATATTCTTAAATATTCATGTTTTTCAACTTGATACCAATAGTATACCAACAGTATGTCGCCGCCTTTGATATGCCTCTAATTAATTTCAAATTGAATTCCGTCAGCTTCTTCTACACACGAGTCCCTCTACACATAAGTCCTGCTCGACGTCCTTTAGGATATTTTTTATATAATAAGAGGCCCAGCCCCAACAAGTTTTTACCCCAAAAGTAGAAATAAAATATTTTCGACACGAGTCCTGCTCGACTTCTTAACCCTCTTGTGTTCCAAGAAAAAAATAGTCATATGTATTTACCCCCCAATTATTATTCTAAATAGAGTTACCTTTTTTATTTTTCTTAGTAATACTCCCATTTCATGAAATTTAGACTTTGGGTCTAAAATAAGTTCTGAAATTAATGTTTGGGTCTCCATATTATACATAATTAATATTTGGGTCTCAAAAATGTCGCTAATGTCTCAAAAGCGTCACCAAAAGCGTCACTAATTATCTTTGATGACACTTTTGAGACCAAAATACTAATTATGTATAACTTACTAATGTAAAAAACTATGTGCAGTAAGATAAATCTATGAGCAAAAGTATATAAAAAAGCATATAAAAATAATATATGACTTACTAATGTAAAAAAAGTATACAAGGGCGACTTATGATGAGAGAGAAAGAAAGGGGGAGAATTAATTGTACAATGGGGGAGCATCGACCCTCCTCTCCTCGTGGCCCTGCCTTGTTTCCACCTCGTCAACTAGCCCCATATGCTTTCACATCTCACTTGTGAGTGAACCTTTGCTTTCTCTCTCTTTCTCAGCATACATACACCACCTTTCACGCTTATCGAACGCCCATTGTTTCTTTGGTTCCTAATTGAGTGTTTCTTTTGAAAGAGGAGGGCCAACAAACGAGTAAAACGTCTCTCTTTGTTGTCGTTTGTTTTCTTCTATACGTTTGCCTTTGTCAAAGTAACGGCTCCATAGGAACGTTCTTTTTTCCTCTCCCTGTCTTTGTTTTTTTATTTATTTACATGCATGATAAAGTAGGGTTTGTTTGGAGTTAGGAGCTACAACTGGCATCTTTGGTAGCCAGGCACAATGACCCATGCAGAAGTTAGTGCTGGTCCGGAGCTAAGATTCTTCAAGAAATCGAATCTCTGGTGTATATATATATATATATATATATATATATATATACACACCACATATATATATATATATATATATATATATATATATATATATATATATACACCACATATATATATATATACACCACATATATATATATATATATATATATATATATATGGTGTATATATATATATATATATATATATATATATATATATATATATATATATATATATACTAGTATATGTGCACGTGCCTTTCACGTATTTAAATACTCTTTTAGTTAATTTAGGAAAATTCTTTAGGAAGATCAAGGGGTAGTCTTCATAATTATTAAGTTGTCCTTATTAAAATTAATGAACCATTTTTAATTAGTATAGACATGTAAGGGTATTTTGGAATTCAAAAGTTTCACCATCAAGTTTTCCTATTATATAGTAGAATATATATATATATATATATATATATATATATATATATATATATATATATATATATATATATATATATATATATATATATATATATATATATATATATACTAGCATATGTGCACGTGCCTTGCACGTATTTTAACATTTCTTAATTAGTTTAAGAAGACTCTTTAGGAAGACCAAAGGGTAGTCTTCCTAATTACTAAGTTGTCCTTATTAAATTAATGAACTATTTTTAATTAGTATAAGTATGTAAGAGTATTTTCGGAATTCAAAAGTTTCACCATCTAAGTTTTCATATTATATATATATATATATATATATATATATATATATATATATATATATATATATATATATATATATATATATATATATATATATATATGAAAGAAGATAATTGTGACGAACTCTTCCATCGAAAATCAACTTCCTGACCACTCCGACACACATATATATATATATATATATATATATATATATATATATATATTAGCTATAGAAAAAAAAAATATATATATATATATATTAGCTATAGATATTTTTTTTCCAATGGTCCCCCCCCCCCTTCTCCCCGTTCGACTGGCCCCTCTCCCTTGGCCGGCCTAGGCAGGCCGCCCTCCCCCCCCCCCACCCGGCCTCTCCGAGCGACTCCGCCGCCCCTCCCCCCGCCTCTCCGAGCTCCCCCGCCGCCCCTCTCCGGTCGTCCTCCCCGATGGCGACCCCCCGGCCCCCTGAAGCCCTAGCTCTGATCCGCCTGCTCCTCCCAGCCGCCCTCCGATCCGGCTCCCCTCCCGCTTCCTCCGCTTCGCCGGCGGCCGTTTCCCCCTTCTCGCTGCCCGGAGCCCCCCCCTGTCCTCCAGTGCCCCCCGGCCTACCTGCTCCGGCACCACAGGGTGGCTCCCTCTCCCCCTCGGCACGTGCGTCCGCCGGACCCCTGTCCTCCAGCGCCCCGGTCGGCGGAGCAGTCGCCCCCGACCCTCTCCCGCTGTCTCCCCTCGTTTCCGTCCCCTCTCCACTTTCGAATGCCCCCTTCCCCCCTCGGGAGGCGTGATCCCCTGTGGAGCTAGCCTCGAGCCTCCCGCCTTCTGGCCCCTCGGGAACCCCACTGCTGGAAGCCTTCTCGAGGAGGTCTTTCCCGATTGCGCATCGGGCCTATCAGCGCGTTTTCCTGACGCACAGTTCCTGGCGCCTGAGTCGACCTCTTCTCTTCTAGCGCAGTTGTTGAGAACTGCGCAAGCAGTTGGGGGCCCCCCCTCTCTTGTGCATGCCAGCCCTTCTCCTCTTCAGAGTGCGCTCGTTACTCCCAGCCTCCCCCTCTGCGCAATCCATCCCCCCCACTCCTGCTCTCCTATCCCCCCTCCACCTGTCATTCACCCGCCTCCGCCCTCTCTTCCCTCCATTGCGCACCCCTAATCCCCCCTCTCCCGTGCGTGGTTCTTCCACCCCCCTTGGCGCAGCCCCCCCTCCCCCCTTGCGCTTCCCTTCCGGCGGCTTCCCCCAGTTCCTTTGCTCCCACCCTCACCACCTCCCTGTCTTCCGCGGCATTGCCCTCCGTCCCTGCCCCCCGACGTCCTTCTCCCCTCCCGTCTTAGCCGGCTCTGCGCCTCCTTCCGCAGCGCCCCCGGGCGTCCCTTCCCCGGTGGTGGCAGCTCTGTTGCGGCCTCCCAGCGCCGGCGCATCCTCCGCCGCTACCCGTATCGTCGCATCGCCCCTCTGTCCCCTCCTCGCTCTCGCAGGCAGGTCTTTCCCGGCCCCCTCTCCTCCCCATCCCCCAGCATCGGGCTCATCCATTCCCAGAGTGATTCTTCACTCTCCCGTCCCGGCTCCTCGGGACCCTCACATCCCGGACCGTCTGTGAGCACCCTGAATTTTGGGTTAATTTTTTTATTTTATTTATTTTTTGATTGATTTTAATTTCGATAAATAATTTATTATGTTATTTTTCCTTAAATGTACTTTTTCGTGCCATTGATATTTGGAGTATCAGGGATGTTCAACTCTGGAAATCTTCTTCATGAGTTTTGGAGTGGACAGGATTACCTTCATGATGGTATATAGTGTCCCATCCAAACTTGTTCCCTTGTGCTCTTTTTGTTTCGCTGAACTTCGGGTCGAATTAGACCGTTTGATTATTAATTGATTTTTCCACTCTTTTCCTTGATCATTATTAGCACGTTACCGTGACTTTTAATTTGGGAGCACAAGACCAGTCAGTTTCTTGAAACCAACTTCTCATGCTTGATCTACTCAAGACGCTCGTCACCTATGACCTTCGTGTCCCACTCAGACACGTCATTTTGTGCTCCATTTGATTCGCACAACTTTCCCGACACGTGATCCAATTTTATTTCACTCCACGGCGTCACATTCATCTTCCAACTTGATTTGCGGGTCCCCTGTCGACCAAAATCTGTCAGCCCCAACTATGGACATGGCCCACATTGAGCCTACTACCCGTCCGCCACTTGTGTCCCATTTATTGGAATCTCCATGTGCTACTTATTTGCCCATGATCATCAACGCCTATTTTTAGTTCGATTTTTTTGCACAATGTCCAGTTTTGATCCAATCCGGCTCCACCGAGTCCAGTCCAGCTCCATGTTACTCTCCATCATAACACCTTGATATTTTCTTTCCCAAAAATATCAATTATTCTTTCTACCCTTTTTTAATATTTATTGGAATTTTCCGCGAAATTAAAATTCCTATTGGAATGACCCAAATTTTAGCCATTTAAATTCTAGCCTTGGATCTCCCTACATTTAATCCTACCCATCCAATCCCTACATGTAAAATTTTCCTACAGCCAACACACCCTAGCCGGCCCTAAATTCTAGGAGAGAATACACTTTTCTCTCTCTCCCTTTCACATTATCATCTCTCTCTCTCTCTCTCCTTTCTATTTTCCTACACAACCATACCAAACAAAACACCAACAGCAACCATTTTTCCTTCCCCCGACCTCACCATGCCCGACCTCCTTGGCCCGACCTCCGGCCACCCCCTGGCCGTGGCCTGGCCGTCGGCCAACCTCTCCTCCATGCAGCTTCCTCCTCCTCCTCTTCTCTCCTCCTCCTTCTCAACATCGTTACCACCACCTCTACATCACCATCACCGCCACCACCACTTCGCCACAACCCGATCACCTCTCCTCCACCATAGCCCGCCGTCGTGGCACGCAACCGCCCTCGTCGCGTCTGAGCGATGCCGTGGCCGCGCCACCATGCCTAGCTAGGCCAGCACAGCATAGCACAGTGGCTTGCGCGCCAACAGCGCACAGTCGGCCGCTTGGCCGCGTGCGTGCATGGCGCCACCGTCGGCGCCACCGAGGCCATGGTCGGCGGGGACACCCCCCATGGCCGGGCGCACACTAGGGTCTCCTCCCATGGCGACCACCGTCCTCCGGGACGCGCCGTCGAGGCGATTCGTGCGTTATGAACGAGATCCCGTCGGCGCGCGCGAGTTTGGAACTCAGAATTCGCGCTCCGTCGCAGCAACTTCGCGCACATTTTTTCGGAAATTCGACCGTTGGATCGTCGATTTCTTCGCTCCGTCGCAATCTCGGTATATCCACCTTCATTTCTGTCAATTTTTGTCTGTTAATTTTATAGTTTGATACATGAAAACCGGCCACCAAGTTGACCGTTTAAATTGTATTAATTTTGGACAGTTTCGCGGGACCAACTTCGTCAGCTTGTATCTCCTCCACCGCAGCTCTGTTTGGCATGCTACCAGTTTCGGTGTGAAGCTGGTATAACCCTCTTACTATCCATCCAGTTTTGTTTCATTGTGAGCTTGTTTGATTGGTTGAATTCGACGCCAAAGTTGGTCGTCCGAATTCGTAATTTCCAACTTATAAAATTCTATTTTTGAACATGGGACTCCAGATTTCATTTCTGACACCACCATTAGACTCGTGGCGTCGTTCTGGCATGTTTTCATATAAAATTTGTTAGATTTGGAGAACGTGGACCCGGACACGCATTTCGGTGCAAAGCGGGTCCCACTTTCTGGGTCAACGGGACTTTTTGACGTCGGCTCATCGGAATCCAATTTTGGATATACCGTTGAGTTTGTATCATCATTCTGGACTCGTTGACATATAATTTGCTAGGTTTTGGTGGACATTGGATCCGACACGTATTTCGGTGCAAGTCGGATACCAATATCCGGGTCAACGGGTCATTTTGAGATCGGCTCATCGGAATCCAATTCCGGAGATACTGTTGAGTTCGTATCATCATTCTGGACTCGTTGACAGGTATTTTGCTGAGTTTTGAGAACCTTGGCTCCGGCACGCATTTCCGTGCAAACCGGAATCCCAAGTTCTGGTCAACGGGCCAAATTGAGATCGGGTCAACGGAATCCAATTCTGGAGATACCGTTGGGTTCGTATCGACATTCTAAGTTCGTAAACATATAATTTGTTATATTTTGTAGACTTGTTTTCTTGCACATTTTTCGGTGCAAAACGGCTCCGACACGGACACCGTTTTGACCCGAAATTACCTTTTTGCCCTTGTGTCCAAATTGGACCGTTGAATAGGCTATCCTAGCTAATTTGACCATTCTGGATACGTTGGCGATGTTTATTTCATCGTCCGACAATGTTTGTTGATAATTTTTCTGAGTTTAACCTTTTTATAATTAATTAATTATTAATTCATATAATGTTCGTATTTCGGGATTAGTACAACAAAACTGAGATCAGCCAATTCCAGTGATCTCACATCGCTGAAATTGATAAGTTGGACACGTGGATCACTATAATAAGATTATCAACCTTACCGATAATCTTCTTATCTCGATTTGTGTGTCGTAAGTTTTGACGTACAAATAACGAAGTACACTTTATATTAGACTAGAATTGACCCTGTTTGACCAGAGTTGACCAGTTGACCCAAAGTCAACTGTAAGTCAACACATGACCTAGTTTGACTAGATTATTGACCGGAGTCGACCTAGAGTTGTTTTGACTTAGAAGAACCTAGAATAATGTAGATTGATTATAGAGATTCATTTATTTCAACTTGAACACCTTGTAACCTGTGTTGCTTTAAATAGGATTCTGTGGCTTCAGTGGGACCCCCCTATACTGATCAGCTGTTCAGGTTATCGAGACGAGTACATTCTCTGATCATTTCATATCCTGCTTAGAATTATTTCCTGCAGTAGATTACTTTACTTGTACTGTCACGTTGGTCACACGGATTGGAACTATATGGATCCCTTCTTGAGATGTTATCCTTAGGGAGCATCGGGTACTACATGTTCTGTGCGTTTCATTTACATGGCGTATCATATGCTTCATTGGTTCTTTGATTACTTACGACATATACTCTTATGATCGTAGAGTCTTCCTAGAATCCTTATCCCATTTATGGGACTACTATGTATCACCTTCGGGGTCTATTACCTTCGGGGTCTACCACCCTTCGGGGGCTGTTACATAGCATCATATAACATAACCTGGCTGGATCCTTGTGTATTGATTGGGGGTACGGGGGAGTATAAATAGCCATGTGAACAATTCCAAAGTAGAATAGCCATGTACGCCTCTTTAGTATAGCCATGTACAATCAAACCGTTCATATGTCAACTTTGTGCTCTAAATCACTAGTCACTGGTAGCTCTTTACTTATAGTAGATATTTTTATTACAGCTTTCTCTCTCTGTTTACATACTGCACTTCTTTCAGTACTTGTATCTTACTTTACTGCATAAATATATTTTCTAACCTGCTATGAACTGTTGAGATGTATTGTGCTCGCTTCTGTCCTGACTGGACCTGTTGATAAATTTTACAGATGGCCTGGGATTGCCTGCTAGCCTAGAGGAGACACAGTAGGGGTTGTTTAGGTAGTTATTTTATTTTGTCTGGAGTTGTATTTACTTTGTGGATTACTGTATCTGTATTTGAGTTTTGAGATATATTTTTGGAATTATGTATCTTAGACACTTAGACTTCTATCTCCTGTATCTCTTTTGGATTTCATGTTTTATCTATCCTTATCATGCTCTACCTTAGATGTGATTGAGTCTATACCTGCTATGTCACCCCCATTCGGGGAGTATAAACTGTTTAGTCTTATACTGTTAGATGCATTGAGACCTAGGACAGCGTTCTACCGCCGACACTGCGGCGTAGGCTGGGCGTTGTTACGCTCTCTGTGAGACTCGTCTCACAGTATCGGTATTTATATACGGATACGTATTTTATAGTGTATTTCGTATTTTCTTGATTTTCGTAATGCCTTAAAATTTTTCCTAAACTTATAGATTTTCTTCTTGGCAGGCATACCGCCAGTATACCGGAGTATACCGATGGCATATCATCCAGACAAATTTTTCACATTTTAGATATTTTCGATTTCAGATATTTTTATGAATAGTGTTTCAGATATTTTTGTGAATAGTATTTAGATATTTTTGTGAATAGCGCTTAGATATTTTCGTGAATAGTGTAGATTCACTTTATTATCCAATGGACAATTGGTTTTGTTTGAATGGCCATGATTGACCTAGACTTTCACATGGATCATGATCCAACGGCTAAGATTAATTCCCCCTTCTATATATATCATTTCACTTTCTCTCTCCTCTCTCTTTTCATTCTCTTCACTCTCTTTTCATTTCTTCTTCTCTTCTCTCCTCCTTGGAGCTTGCCAATAGCTTGGCCTTGAGGCCTAGAGTGTGGTTTCATACCCCTCTTGGTGGTGGAGTAGAAGATTAGGCTTGGAGCTTAACCTAGGCAAGTACATCTTGCCAAATCTTGAACAAAAATGTTTTTGTTATCATTTTTATTTCCCTTGGTAGTAAATACTTAGAATTGCTCTAAACTCATTTTGTAAAATTTGTTTTTCCTTATGATTCTCGTGTATATGCATGTTTCCAAAACTTATTTAAGCAAGGTTTTGATTTTCTGTTAAAACCCAATATTGACTTAGTAGAAAACTTGGTATCAAGAGTGATACTAGTGTTACCATCATGTATCTTGGTCACATATACATATTTGAGGCCCTCACCTAGTTTGTATATCCTGGATTTTGAGTTTGGTGGCAATCGGAACCCGTTTCGGTGCCCCAAAAACCTATTTTTGGGAGTATTTCGAGATATTGATCTATCAAATCTTTGAATTTGTGAAATCTAATAGTTCCATGTTGTAGGAAATTCAATTCTATTCAATTTTGACTTTTGAAAGTCCGAATTTCGATTTATAACGAAGTTTTTATGGCCGAAACAAGTTTTAGCAAAAATCTGGATTTTGTTGCTGTTTGGAAAAACGGTATACCGCCGGTATGCCGCAGTATACCGCTGGTATGCCGTTTTTGGCACCAGAAACTTACTGTCTTTAGGCCGGTATACCGCCGGTATGCCGCAGTATACCGCCGGTATGCCATTTTATGCTGTTTTAGTCCGTTTTTGTCCGTTTTCGCCCGTTTTTGTCCGTTTTTGATAATTTCTTCGACTATAATGATTTTTTAACATGATAAGATGATCTTGCTTAGTTAGAGAATGATTGTACACCCTATATAGACTTGATACTAGCACACCTTTAATCATTTTCTATGAGATGTACTTAACTTTAATTATTGTTTCCCACATGCCATGATATGTCTTTTGATAGATTCTTTCTTACAAGCTATGATAATTGTTGCCATGTCCTTCTTGCCTACTTGATAGTGACCCGTCGTGGTGCACTCTTGAACATGTCTTTTTTTCTTGCTTACATGATAGTGGCCTGTCATGGCGCACTCTTGATTCTAGTACATGTCTAGCTTCTTGATAGTGGTTCGTCGTAGCGCACTCTTGCCTTGATATTGTCATGTCTTGTTGTGGCTTGTTGTAGTGCACAATCTTGTTTGTCTTGTCCAGTCTTGCATGTCTCATGTCTAGGATGGATTCTGCGGAATGCCACACCCGGAATCCAACAAGAAAATGTTAAGGACTAAACAACTAGCTTGAATACTTAGATCATTGAGAATTTTCCAGTTATCTGTTGTCCCTTTGGTCTTGGCATTATATATATATACATGGGATTTGGAGCTATCTGTCATGATGAGCACTCTTCCAGCACACCGTCGAGTGGGGCACCTCTTTAGGACACATGTATCTTACTGCAGTGTGTCTGCTATACTTATTTTCTTTTTGGCTTGGACCACTCAGGTAGTAGTAGGCAGGTGCTGGACTTGGAATTCTCAGACTTGCATTTGTTAGTAATTAGGATTGTGACAACCCTAGTTAGCTAAAGTATCAAGCGTAATCATTGCTTGGCCGTGATTAATGGATGGAGTCCATTCTTGTCTAGTCTAGTCTTGCTCCAGTTTATCTTATTGTAGTACTTAGCTTCCTGTCATTCCTTATATGCTATTCTTTCCACTACATGCTCGGCTTCATCACATGCTCACATGCTCCAGTTACATAACATGCTCACATGTCCCGACTACTTAACATGCTCACGTGTCTAGTTTATCTTTCATGTTCACATGTTTTCTTTTCCTTACATGTACACAGTTTACATTCTGTCATATGTCCTTTACCTTATGCTACATGTTGCTTTACTCATTGTCTTTCCTATTCTCGGGATAAGTGCATTGGTAGCGCACGAGTCTCGATTTGCTTTTACTTATTTATGTCTCTATCCGTTGCTATGAATTGTATGCTGGTTTTAGTTCATAAGTTTGGCTTCCTTTGTGGTACTTGCTATTGGGGTTCTGACCCCACTGGTTTTGCATTGACCAGATCTAGTTGAGGAGCCTGAGGATCTTTCGGACCTTCCTCTCGATGGTGACTACCCGGAGCACCAGGGGACTTGAGTGGGTGTTCTTTCTCTTACCCACTCTCTTCTGTACATATTCTTTTGAGGCGTTTAGCCACCGAGCACGTGTTTAGCTCGTGTTTTGGACTTGACATTTGGCCTACGGGCTTAGACATGATGTTATATTTCTATACTGCAGCTAGAGCTGATCATGTATTACTTAGTCTTGCTAGTTCTTCATTTTGTATTACTAGCTTCATGATCATCTATATATTATGGTTTGGGACGCTTTACTGTCTTATATGCATGATGATCATATTCTTGTACTTTACTTCTTGTCTGAGACTGAGATATCTAGGATCATGTGACCTAGGATTGACTGTTGGTTTGTAGCAGTGACCCCCATCTATACAGCTTATACGTTGTTTCGGAGTACTGGAGTACTTTGCTATACGTAGCTGGCCTTGTCCGTCCCTACTTGCCAGTATTCTGGTTCTGGAGCGTGACATAGGTTTTAGTGGTGGTCCATGCAGGTCTGATTTATCAGATATGTGGGGGTTGCTGGTAGTTATCTCAGTCATAATTTCTTCTCCATTGATATCCTTTGTATTACTCTCTACCCTTGATATTTGACCTGGTATCTGCTTTGATCTTTGATCTTTCCTGTTCCCTCGATTTAATCCTTGTGTCCTTTAACTTTCAAGGGCACGGTTCTTAATCCTTCCGATCATCTTGTTTGGGTTTTGCTGATGGTAGTCAGCAATCTTCTGTTAGGCCAGTTATGGAGGATCAGTCTCAGCATTCAGGGGCAGAGTTCAGAGTTGACCCGAGGGCAGAGGTGTCAGTTCAGCCCGATCAGCCAGCAGGGTCAGTCCTGTCAGAGTCCAGCTTCACCGGCTACCCCGGCAGTCCAGCAGTATATGGCTCAGGTACCATTTCAGCAGCAGCCGGTTAGAGCAGCAGTTCCGAGGCATGGGCAGGTAGAGCTTAGTATGTCAGAGCAGGTTTTGGCCGAGGATGGTCATGTGGTAGGTACTATCCTATTCTGCTTTCACTCTTATTTATTTCTTTGGGTTATACATATTTGGCGAGTATCTCGTCTCATTCTTCTGTCTTCGTATCTTGAGATACATGATATTTATCGCATGTCTCGACTATGAAGATACGTCCTAGGTAGAGTCATGTCTTGGATTAAGTCATTGGTACCGGCTTATTTTGAGACTTGACTTTTATCTAAGTTGTGGAGTCAGTGTAGGCCTGTTCTTACTCAACTGACTCAGGAGACATATTTATTCATATGCCTCCAGCCCTTCCTGATTGTGGTTGTGTTACTGCTTACGCATTTACTTATATTACTGTTGTCTTTATCTTACCAACATGCCATGCTTTGTTTTGATTGACATGATTTTTCAGCTCTTTGGTTTGGTTTTCATGCTTGACTAGATTTAGGAAATTCCGAGGACGAAATTTATTTTTAAGTTGTGGAGAGTTGTGAGACTCGTCTCACAGTATCGGTATTTATATACGGATACGTATTTTGTAGTGTATTTCGTATTTTCTTGATTTTCGTAATGCCTTACATTTTTTCCTAAACTTATAGATTTTCTTCTTGGCCGGCATACCGCCAGTATACCGGAGTATACCGACGGCATATCATCCAGACAGATTTTCCATATTTTAGATATTTTCGATTTCAGATATTTTCATGAATAGTGTTTCGGATATTTTTGTGAATAGTATTTAGATATTTTCGTGAATAGTGCTTAGATATTTTTGTGAATAGTGTAGATGCACTCTATTATTCAATTGACAATTGGTTTTGTTTGAATGGCCATGATTGACCTAGACTTTCACATGGATCATGATCCAACGGCTAAGATTAATTCTCCCTTCTATATATATCATTTCACTTTCTCTTTCCTCTCTCTTTTCATTCTCTTCACTCTCTTTTCATTTCTTCTTCCCTTCTCTCCTCCTTGGAGCTTGCCAAGAGCTTGGCCTTGAGGCCTAGAGTGTGGTTTTGTACCCCTCTTGGTGGTGGAGTAGAAGATTAGGCTTGGAGCTTAACCTAGGCAAGTACATCTTGCCAAATCTTGAACAAAAATGTTTTTGTTGTCATTTTTATTTCCCTTGGTAGTAAATACTTAGAATTGCTCTAAACTCATTTTGTAAAATTTGTTTTTCCTTATGATTCTCGTATATATGCATATTTCCAAAACTTATTTAAGCAAGGTTTTGATTTTCTGTTAAAACCCAATATTGACTTCGTAGAAAACTTGGTATCAAGAGTGATACTAGTGTTACCATCATGTATTTTGGTCACATATACATATTTGAGGCCCTCACCTAGTTTGTATATCCTGGATTTTGAGTTTGGTGGCAATCGGAATCCGTTTTGGTGCCCCAAAAACCTATTTTTGGGAGTATTTTGAGATATTGATCTATCAAATCTTTGAATTTGTGAAATCTAATAGTTCCATGTTGTAGGAAATTCAATTCTATTCAATTTTGACTTTTGAAAGTCCGAATTTCGGTTTAAAACGAAGTTTTTATGGCCGAAACAAGTTTTAGCAAAAATCTGGATTTTGTTGCTGTTTGGAAAAATGGTATACCGCCGGTATGCCGCAGTATACCGCCGGTATGCCATTTTTGGCACCAGAAACTTACTGTCTTTAGGCCGGTATACCGCCGGTATGCCGCAGTATACCGCCGGTATGCCGTTTTATGCTGTTTTAGTCCGTTTTTGCCCGTTTTTGCCCGTTTTTGTCCGTTTTTGATAATTTCTTCGACTATAATGATTTCTTAACATGATAAGATGATCTTGCTTAGTTAGAGAATGATTGTACACCCTATATAGACTTGATACTAGTACACCTTCAATCATTTTCTATGAGATGTACTTAACTTTAATTATTGTTTCCCACATGCCATGATATATCTTTTGATATATTCTTTCTTACAAGCTATGATAATTGTTGTCATGTCCTTCTTGCCTACTTGTGTAGTGCCCCGTCCCTACATCGTGCCCCGTTGCCCGTCCACGGGGTGCGCGAGAAAGGAACACTGTCGCTATCGACTCGGTCGGGACCGATAGGTCGGGAACGATCGAATCGATCGAACGGGAACGGTTGAATTAAGATCCATTCCACGTTATGGAATGGCTTCTTCGGAACCAAGTCCCATATTCAGCGGGTTGCGTCTCGAGGATTGACTTTGCGGCTGAGTCGGGAGAGACCTCCCGTTGCTCTGCTTTTCACGCCGCTTGCGTTGGTTTTGGTTTTGGTTTTCCGAATGCGTTTTCGTGAATGTTTTCGATGGTTTTCATGGTTTACATTTCGAGCTCGCATTTCCTATCGAACTCTTGCATAAATACAGTGTTCTAATCGGTTGCTTGTGCGATTTCAGGTGATCGCGTAGGCGACGTCTAGCGCAGCCAACAAGTCCCTCGCCTCAAGTAAAAGCTCAAGGTGAGTGGCTGACCTCCTTCGTCTCGACCCTCTATTTCAAAATGTGAACTCAGGTAATGACATCGTAATTGAATGAATTGCTTAAAGAATACAAGTCCTATGGGTTAGAGGAGAAAAAGATGTGTTGCGTAGAAAAGAGATAGAATTAGTACAAGCCTGCAAAACAAACAAGTAAATGAATCGATTACGGTCTTGGACAACTTGTCGACAAGGGCGATGGTTTCTTCGAGCGGCAACCCGGGGCCACGGGACCGACTCGGCCTAGGAAGAAACAGGTTATAGCCGAGCTGGGTATGAAGCAACCGGTAAGACGGGGACTTGCATCGGAGCTCGCTACTTGCGTTGCAAGGGTCCCGTATTACCAGGCTATGTCCAAATGGCTAGTTATTGCCAGTGACCTTCACATCAAACACTTGGTATAATTGTTAACAATGAGCGTGGAAGGTAACGATAACGTCAAAATGCTTTGTATAAAATGTTTAGGGTGGCTAGAAAGATCATCAAAAAGGAAGTCATATGATTTTTATCTATTCTTGAACCAAATGAGAGCCCGGAAATTAATTAGTCACTCGCCAGTACATGTTGATTGTACTGATCCTCGCTCTCTCCACAGGTACGCTAAATCAGGGGGAGCGTGCCACGTGAAAGAAGGAAACGCTCGTGTGTTTTGAAGCTTCGTTCGTGCGGTCGAAGCTTGGATCCAATCTCTTTTGAAGACTCTGCTGTTGAAAGCTAGAAGACAGATGGAGCGACTGCCCACTATCCCAGGTGGTTTTGAAATCCTGGTTGTAATCAGGGATGAAATGTATGGAATGGCTATCTCATCGGCCTTCATTTTGTAATGGAGTCAGTTTGTAAAAAGCCCGCGCGGCGTCCTTATATCGAGTCTGTAACATGATGTTCATTATCAATAAAGCTTGAGTTTTCCTTCTATATGAATGTGTTCAATTTCTCTGCGTACTCTTATATGTATATGCTGTTGTATCGGATGACCTTATGAACCGCCTTGTGCAAGCGCAACTTAGGCTTGCACGGCATCACGCCCGGGGGACGACTATCGATTCTACCGAATCGGGGCGTGACATAATGGTATCAGAGCACGGCTTTACGTCCTTGGCCTCCAGTGTCGAGTTTCTAGTCTCAAAACCGTTGGTCTCGTGTCGATGAGATATGTCATTCCATATGAGTGAGTCCGTGATAAGTATTATGACTAATGTATTTTTGCCTTCAAATTCCCAGAAAGTGCGGCGGTGAACGAAGAAAGTGCTTCGAGCGGCTCGAGTAGCTCGAGGCTCGGACCCTCTAACGGTGCCATGGAGCGGATGTTGCGCATGCTGGAAGCGCAACAACAGCAAGCTCAGGAGAATCAACGCCTGAATGAGCAACATCGACGGGAGACTGAGGCACATCGACGGGAGGTAGAGGCACGCCAGACCCAGTTCGAGGCCCGATTCGATGCACAATTCAAGTTGCAGCAGAAGCAGCTTGATACTCTTCAGCAGATTGTACAGACTGTGGTGGCCAACAACAACAACTCTGCGACGACTCCTGCCGTGACCGAGCCTGCGGCCAGACAAAGCGAAATCGAACCGGAGGTACCCGAGCTTATGCCTGCGGCACCGAGAAGTTCCAACTTCGACGTGTCAAAATTCACAAAAAGCTTCCGTACTTCCTTTTGCGGTACTGAAGACCCTTCGTTGGTAATCGATTGGCTGGAGGAGTTGGAAGACCGGTTCGAGCTTCTGGGCGTCGATGAGTCCAAGAAAGTCGCTTGCGCTCAACTTCTACTTCGATTGAACGCGCACGACTGGTGGGCCGTGCAAAAGCGAGCAATCAGACACGACAACGAGGCAGCGACGATATCTTGGGCTACCTTCCGAGAGGCGTTCGAGATCGAGTACCTTCCCGATGCCATTCGACAAGAGAAGGAGAATGAGTTTATGCAGCTAAAGCAAGGGAATATGACGGTGCGGCAGTATGCAGCAGAGTTCAACAAGTTAGCCAAGTTTGCTGGACAATACCTGCCTTCCATGGCGAGTCGTGCACGACGGTTCGAAGTGGGCCTACGACCATCTATCGCCGCCCATGTGTCTGTTCCTAAATACCAAACGATGGGGGAGTCTCTCAACCACGCCCTCCGCCTTGAAAGCCAATACCCTCCAAGTGCTGCCGGCGCTGTGCATACCTACAATCACAAACGCCCTAGCCACGCGGGAGGAAACAATGGGACCAAGCGTCCAAACAATGGGCAACAAGGCGGATACCAAGGGCGTAACCCATGGCCATATTGCATCCGCTGCCGCCGGAACGGTCACACTATCGTCGATTGTCCGATACCAGTGGATGGATGCTGGAACTGTGGCAAGAAGGGCCACATTCGTGCTGAGTGTCCAAGCAGAAGGCCGAACCCAACGGCGCCCCAACAGCACCGTCCAGCGGTGCCTCAGCAACACCGTCCAGGGAATCAAGTTCCAGCGCCTCGAGCCCAGCAACCTGTACCGCAAAATGGCCAAGACCGTCGCCCCAATGCCCAGGGCCGCGTCTACGCCATGACTCGAGATGAAGCACTGGCATCAGACACGGTCGTGACAGGTATACTTAGTTTTAATAATGTGCCTGCTCGCGTACTATTTGATTCAGGTGCTTCGCATAGCTTTATAGCGGCGGACTTTGTCGCCGAGCACAAATTTCCATTAGTATCATTAGACCTCGACCTTAGCGTGAGCACACCTTCGGGCACACCTATACTCACTAATTCAGCCTGCACCGACGGGATTATCTGTATCGGCGGTCAAAAGATCGGTTTGGACGTGATGGTCCTAGACATGAATGACTTCGATATCATTCTGGGAATGGATTGGCTCGGGCCGTGCAACGCAACCATAGACTGTGCCAGGAAGACGGTCACTTTCCGTATACCAGGAGTGCCTGAATTCTGCTTTTCGTGTGGTGAGGCGTCGTCGACCTGCATGTTGATCTCGGCAATCTCTGCTCGGAGGATGCTGCATTCTGGGTGCGAAGGCTACTTGGCGTCCGTCCGAGACATGCGACAGGATGGTGCAAACGTAGGTCAGACCGACGTTGTGGCAGAATTCCCCGATGTGTTTCCGGACGAGCTACCCGGCATGCCCCCCGACCGAGAGATCGAGTTCAGCATCGATACATTTCCCGATACTCGACCGATTTCTAAGGCCCCGTACAGAATGGCTCCCGCCGAGCTTAAGGAACTCAAGGTCCAGCTACAAGAGTTACTCGATAAAGGGTTTATTCGGCCTAGTGTTTCACCGTGGGGAGCGCCCGTATTGTTCGTAAAGAAGAAGGATGGGTCCCTGCGTCTGTGCGTCGATTACCGAGAGCTGAACAAAGCCACCATCCGGAACAAGTACCCATTGCCCCGCATAGACGACTTATTCGATCAACTGCAAGGCGCCTCGGTATTTTCGAAGATTGATCTCCGCTCAGGTTATCATCAACTCAAGATCAAGTCAGACGACGTGCAAAAGTCCGCCTTTCGCACTCGTTACGGCCACTACGAGTTCCTGGTGATGCCATTCGGCCTGACGAACGCCCCTGCCGCCTTCATGGATCTGATGAATCGGGTATTTCGACCCTTCCTTGATAAATTTGTCGTAGTCTTTATTGACGATATTCTGGTCTACTCGAAAGACAGGGCACAGCATGCAGAACATCTGCGGACCGTGCTCCAGACACTTCGAGAAAATCAGCTATATGCAAAGCAGAGCAAGTGCGAATTTTGGCTCAGCAGCGTATCCTTTCTGGGTCACATCATTTCGTCCGAAGGTATTGCAGTCGATCCGAAGAAGGTGGAAGCCGTTGCTGATTGGAGGCGGCCTGCGTCTGCTAGTGAGATTCGAAGCTTTCTTGGTTTGGCGGGATACTATCGACGCTTCGTGAAAGACTTCGCGAAGATTGCATCGCCTTTGACTCGCCTCACTCAAAAGGGAGTCGCGTATGAGTGGTCGGATGACTGTGAAGCTTCATTCCAGGAGCTAAAACGGCGATTGATTTCGGCACCTATACTCGCGCTTCCGGATGGGCCAGAGGGTTTTCAGATATTCAGCGATGCTTCAGGCCAGGGCTTGGGATGTGTGCTCATGCAGCGGAATAAGGTGATATCATTCGCCTCCAGACAGTTGAAGCCGCACGAGAAGAACTATCCTACGCACGACTTGGAGTTAGCGGCGATTGTGTTCGCGTTGAAATTGTGGCGTCACTATCTATATGGCGTGGCGTGCGCGATCTATACCGACCACAAGAGCCTCAAGTATCTCTTCACCCAGAAGGAACTGAACTTACGACAGCGGCGCTGGCTCGAACTAATCAAGGACTATGACTTGACGATCGACTACACTCCGGGCAAGGGAAATGTGGTGGCGGACGCTCTGAGTCGGAAATATCTTGCCTCGCTATCCATCGACCGCAGACTACTACAAGATCTTGAAGAAATGGGCATCGATCTCCGGGTTCGATTCAGGGATATACGGTTGGCGCAGCTGCAGTTAGAGCCGAGTTTGCTGGAAAAGATCATGGCCGCTCAGAAGGATGATCCGTACCTGAAGAAAGTGCGCGAGCGAATTTCGACAGGTAGTGCGACCGACTTTGCGGAAGACAAGACCGACGCGCTGCGATTGAATGGCCGACTATGTGTTCCGGATGATTCTGAACTACGAAAGGAGATTATGTCGGAGGCGCATCACGCAAAATACACTTTGCATCCAGGCAGTACCAAGATGTACAAAGACCTCCGCACGACCTTCTGGTGGCACGGGATGAAGAGAGATGTGGCGCTCTTCGTGTCACAATGCATGGCCTGTCAGCAGGTGAAAGCTGAGCATCAGCGACCGGGCGGGGAGATGCAGAACCTTGCCATCCCGGAGTGGAAATGGGATCATGTCACGATGGACTTTATTGTTGGCCTGCCGAAGACACCACGGGGGAGCGACGCCATCTGGGTCATCGTCGATCGATTAACCAAGTCAGCGCACTTCATTGCCATTAAAGTTACTTGGAGCGTTGATCGGCTGGCGCAGATTTATCTTGACGAGATCGTACGGCTGCACGGAGTTCCAGTATCCATCGTCTCTGATCGGGATTCACGGTTCATGTCGCGATTCTGGAGTAGCCTTCAGTCGGCGCTGGGTACCAAGTTGCAGTTCAGTTTAGCTTACCATCCACAGACCGACGGCCAAACGGAGCGCGTTAATCAGATTCTCGAAGACATGCTACGGCTCTGCGCAATCGACTTCAAATCAAGCTGGGACGTCCACTTACCGTTGGCGGAATTTGCATATAACAATAGCTACCAGTCCAGCATCCAAATGGCGCCGTATGAAGCTTTGTACGGCCGGAAGTGCAGATCGCCCATTTGCTGGGATGAAGTCGGGGAACGGCAGATACTCGGCCCAGAACTGGTGGAACAGACCGTGGAGAAGGTCAAGCTCATTCGGGAAAGACTGAAGATTGCACAGAGTCGACAAAAGAGCTATGCCGACACCCATCGAAGACCGCTTGAGTTCCAGGTGGGCGACCATGTGTTCCTGAAGGTGTCGCCTATGCGAGGAGTTACTCGGTTCGGCGTGAAGGGGAAGCTGAGTCCGAGATTTGTTGGGCCGTTCGAAATACTTGAGCGGGTCGCCCCAGTAGCCTATAGGATTGCCCTACCGCCGGCGCTTGAAGGTGTCCACAATGTCTTCCACGTCTCCCAACTGCGGAAGTACGTGCACGACCCTAGCCACGTGGTAGACTTTGGCCAGCTAGAGTTGAAGTCTGACTTATCCTACGTTGAAGCGCCTGTTCAAATCTTGGAACGCAAGGATAAGCTATTGCGGAATCGGACGATCCCTCTCGTTCGCGTACTCTGGAAGAACCATGCGGCGGAAGAGTCGACATGGGAACTTGAGTCGGAGATGAGGGAAAGGTTTCATTCATTATTTTCATAGAGGTAGGTTCTGTTCTTAAGTTTCGAGGACGAAACTTTTTCTTAGTTGGTTATGGTGTAGTGCCCCGTCCCTACATCGTGCCCCGTTGCCCGTCCACGGGGTGCGCGAGAAAGGAACACTGTCGCTATCGACTCGGTCGGGACCGATAGGTCGGGAACGATCGAATCGATCGAACGGGAACGGTTGAATTAAGATCCATTCCACGTTATGGAATGGCTTCTTCGGAACCAAGTCCCATATTCAGCGGGTTGCGTCTCGAGGATTGACTTTGCGGCTGAGTCGGGAGAGACCTCCCGTTGCTCTGCTTTTCACGCCGCTTGCGTTGGTTTTGGTTTTGGTTTTCCGAATGCGTTTTCGTGAATGTTTTCGATGGTTTTCATGGTTTACATTTCGAGCTCGCATTTCCTATCGAACTCTTGCATAAATACAGTGTTCTAATCGGTTGCTTGTGCGATTTCAGGTGATCGCGTAGGCGACGTCTAGCGCAGCCAACAAGTCCCTCGCCTCAAGTAAAAGCTCAAGGTGAGTGGCTGACCTCCTTCGTCTCGACCCTCTATTTCAAAATGTGAACTCAGGTAATGACATCGTAATTGAATGAATTGCTTAAAGAATACAAGTCCTATGGGTTAGAGGAGAAAAAGATGTGTTGCGTAGAAAAGAGATAGAATTAGTACAAGCCTGCAAAACAAACAAGTAAATGAATCGATTACGGTCTTGGACAACTTGTCGACAAGGGCGATGGTTTCTTCGAGCGGCAACCCGGGGCCACGGGACCGACTCGGCCTAGGAAGAAACAGGTTATAGCCGAGCTGGGTATGAAGCAACCGGTAAGACGGGGACTTGCATCGGAGCTCGCTACTTGCGTTGCAAGGGTCCCGTATTACCAGGCTATGTCCAAATGGCTAGTTATTGCCAGTGACCTTCACATCAAACACTTGGTATAATTGTTAACAATGAGCGTGGAAGGTAACGATAACGTCAAAATGCTTTGTATAAAATGTTTAGGGTGGCTAGAAAGATCATCAAAAAGGAAGTCATATGATTTTTATCTATTCTTGAACCAAATGAGAGCCCGGAAATTAATTAGTCACTCGCCAGTACATGTTGATTGTACTGATCCTCGCTCTCTCCACAGGTACGCTAAATCAGGGGGAGCGTGCCACGTGAAAGAAGGAAACGCTCGTGTGTTTTGAAGCTTCGTTCGTGCGGTCGAAGCTTGGATCCAATCTCTTTTGAAGACTCTGCTGTTGAAAGCTAGAAGACAGATGGAGCGACTGCCCACTATCCCAGGTGGTTTTGAAATCCTGGTTGTAATCAGGGATGAAATGTATGGAATGGCTATCTCATCGGCCTTCATTTTGTAATGGAGTCAGTTTGTAAAAAGCCCGCGCGGCGTCCTTATATCGAGTCTGTAACATGATGTTCATTATCAATAAAGCTTGAGTTTTCCTTCTATATGAATGTGTTCAATTTCTCTGCGTACTCTTATATGTATATGCTGTTGTATCGGATGACCTTATGAACCGCCTTGTGCAAGCGCAACTTAGGCTTGCACGGCATCACGCCCGGGGGACGACTATCGATTCTACCGAATCGGGGCGTGACAACTTGATAGTGATCCGTCGTGGTGCACTCTTGAACATGTCTTTTTTTCTTGCTTACATGATAGTGGCCTGTCATGGCGCACTCTTGATTCTAGTACATGTCTAGCTTCTTGATAGTGGTTCGTCGTAGCGCACTCTTGCCTTGATATTGTCATGTCTTGTTGTGGCTTGTTGTAGTGCACAATCTTGTTTGTCTTGTCCAGTCTTGCATGTCTCATGTCTAGGCTGGATTCTGCGGAATGCCACACCCGGAATCCAACAAGAAAATGTTAAGGACTAAACAACTAGCTTGAATACTTAGATTATTGAGAATTTTCCAGTTATCTGTTGCCCCTTTGGTCTTGGCATTATATATATATATATACATGGGATTTGGAGCTATCTGTCATGATGAGCACTCTTCCAGCACACCGTCGAGTGGGGCACCTCTTTAGGACACATGTATCTTACTGCATTGTGTCTGCTATACTTATTTTCTTTTTGGCTTGGACCACTCAGGTAGTAGCATGCAGGTGCTGGACTTGAAATTCTCAGACTTGCATTTGTTAGTAATTAGGATTGTGACAACCCTAGTTAGCTAAAGTATCAAGCCGTAATCATTGCTTGGCCGTGATTGATGGATGGAGTCCATTCTTGTCTAGTCTAGTCTTGCTCCAGTTTATCTTATTGTAGTACTTAGCTTCCTGTCATTCCTTACATGCTATTCTTTCCACTACATGCTCGGCTTTATCACATGCTCACATGCTCCAGTTACATAACATGCTCACATGTCCCGACTACTTAATGTAAACCCCTTGATCAAATTTTATCCTCACATTTTTTTTAATTTTATTTCATCATTAAATTGTCACACACATTGTTATGTATTAAATTGGTTTTATTTATATACCATATAAAGGACCAATTGGTAATATAAGAGTTGTCAGGGGCTATACTGTAATTGTCATAAATTCAAATTCCTTTTGATTTAAACTCAGGATACTCTCACCAATGTTTGAAACTGCTGTAGCCGACTTCCCCTCTATCCAACTCTATTCAAATCCTGAGAAGATAAAACCAAAACCAAATTCAAATCCAATCTCTCTATCTCTTCTGATGAGAGCTAGCTCTATATATATTTCTGCTCTCCATCTACGAACCCTAGAACCAAATCTTTCCCCTGTCGCAACAG
This sequence comes from Iris pallida, assembly GCA_029216955.1. Classification (NCBI taxonomy): domain Eukaryota; kingdom Viridiplantae; phylum Streptophyta; class Magnoliopsida; order Asparagales; family Iridaceae; genus Iris; species Iris pallida. The sequence goes on from JANAVB010003000.1 coordinate 7,832,828, forward strand.
AGGAGGAGGAGGAGCAGTCAAGCCGTGTACTTTACTAGGTAATCCTTCTACCCTGAATTTTTATATTCATATTATTGACAAGGCTTAGGATGGGAAGGTAAGTGTTTGGTTAAATGCCATGGAAGATCATATGTCATATCATCTAGCTTAAGGGAATAATGACCTTCTTATGCTGCCTATCAGTTTGCTTCTCTCAGAGAACCTTAGTTCATACCAATTCTCTGTAGTAAGCATTGTGAAGACAATTTTGTGGATTTATGTATCTCAGGACTTTGCTCTTTGAAAACATTGAACTTGTTCTTTTCGTTGTGACATGGGCTTGAGGTGATTACTCGTTGGTTGATTTATTTTATTGTTACACACCACAGTACCAGATAATTAAATGCTGGTATCAGTAGAAAAGGAGTAATATGGAGAATTACTGTCAGGATAGGACCCTTCCTTGTGTCCTTAGATACTATGGGATGAGTTTTTCCTTTGTGGGACAGACTAGTGCTGCAATGTGGACTTTAGACTTGACAATGACGTGAACACCTGGTTGCCCATTGGACTGGGATATGAAAACTGCTATTGATTTCGACACTGACACCTTGTCTTTGGATCCATGAGATTCTGACCCATGGACCTCCCTTGTACCCAGAGGATGCTTATATATGGGACCTCTTGTATTTCCCTTAATGAATGTATCAGTCAAATACATTAGGTCCATTCAACTAGATGTCCAAACTTGCCTTTGTTCTAAAATCAGCCTATAACCTTATTAGTTTAGTTCCTGTATATCTATGCTTGTAAGAATTGGTGGTAGTATCATTTAGTCACCACAGGGTAGATATAGAGGTACCCTGGGATACCTTAGATACTGACATGGAGTCATCTCATGTAACCTAAGGGTAAAGGCTATTACTTGACAGGTTCCTAGTATGCTAGGCATTGAAATACTCGATCAGTGGTTGTCTAAACATCTACTGGATATAACTACTGGCCTATCACACCTGGGTAACCTGGGCATGGGAATTTCCTACGCAGGTGACCCTACTAAGCAGGAACCTGAGCCTCCCCACAGAACACATCTTGTCAGGCTTGTCATCTATGTTGACAGGTAGACATCACATGGTATCACCAGAACTTGGAACCTGTGACTGCATTGAAATACCAAAGGATCTCCACACAAATGTATGTGACCCTAGGCATACAGGAAAGGGTACACTGGTACAGGGCCTACCAGTCTTGAATTACTAATTTTTCCTAACTAAATTTGTAGGGTGTAGGATCAGGACAGACAAATAGGGCCTTATACATGGAAGGGCTTGGTCTACAGGACTAGGTTCCTGCTCAGAGACTGCCACATTGGTGACTGATATTGTATCTTGGGGTTTCACCCATAACTTGATTGATCAGCAGGGGAGCCTAAACTGCAGGACTCCCTGACCAGACATTGCACATGGAACATTAGGACACAGGTTCACAACCCCAATACACCCATAGTAGCCTAGCATTCTTTGGTGTATAGTCTACTCTCTGAATAGTTGACTAAGGCTGATGATGCAGAGGTGGTGATGGCGAGTTTAACCTAGGCTATAGGACCCAGGTATTTAAGTATTAGATGTGTGCATGTACCAATCCAGGGGCATACCTTTGTGTTCAGAGAATTGATCAGTCCCTACTACAACTGCAGGGTCAGCCCCTTTGCTTATACATATATCTATCATTGCATGCATGACAATTCGAATTGGGACTACTTTAGTATATGATATAATTGTTCAGAGCCCCATTACATTGTCTGACATCCTAGCATGGCATTTTACCTCATTATCTAGCTTGCAAGTTCTGCATATCTTGCTGCCTGCACACATGCTCTGATACAGGCCATGTATCAGAGCTTATACTACACCTCACTGCACCTAGTTATATAGCTACTTTGCTACATAGCCTACATGCCTAATTAAGCCAATGCCTGCGCCCCAAATTAATATCCTGCATCTGCCCTTTATGGCATGGCCTGCAAATTAAACCCCCATTCCTTGCATTACATTTCATACTGTCTGCATACAGGGGTTAGCCTTACTGTCCATGCATTGCATCCCTTATCTGCACACATACTTTGAACCCTTACACACCACGTATTAGTTCTTGTGCAGTCCCTTGCTTATACCTTGCTCAGTCCCATTTCTTTTACTGTTCAGTCAATTTGTTTCAGTCCTTATCATTCATTTGATAGCAGTCCAAATTGTTTGGTATCAAATGCTTCAGAATCACCACTATATGCCTAGTGTCCGGCACTCTAAATACATTGCATATTAGATAACGTTCTGGATCATGAATGTCTCAATGTGTAATGAATGATAACAGTAGAAGCAAGGATCTGGAGTCAAGGATATAGCCTGACATTAATTGGGTTCAGGTTCAGTCATGTCTAAGAGTAGGGGATCCATCATAGGTGTGAAGGGTCGATCGAGACTAGGAACTAGTACAGGCCTATGTACCTCTTAGTTGTTCCTATAGTGTGTATCAGACATTGTTGGTTCCAGATAAACCACTACCAAAATACATGGATTTACCGACGGCCTTATCCGTCGGTAATCCGTCGCCAAAAATAAATACCGACGGATTACCGACGGATATTTTGGTAAAACAGCCGTCGGGAATAACCTCGTCGCTAAAACATATCCGTCGCTACTCCGTCGCTCAGCGACGACTTAGCGACGGAATCCCGTCAGCGCATCTAAATATATATAGCGAGGGATTACCGACTAGCTTTCGTCAAAACATGTATCAGGATATAGGGTTAGCGACGGAAAACTCCGTCGCTAACCAGTCGGCAAAACCGTATCACTGATTTTTTGATACCCAATATCCGTCGCTAATCCGTCGTAACTTTGTCGGCAAAAGCGTATCAGAGATTTTCTGATACCCAATTACCGACGGACATTTCGTCGCTAAACCGTCGCTCAATGTAAAATTCTCCAGGTAGCGACGGATATTACGTCGCCAATCCGTCGATACATTAAATTCCTACAGTTAGCGACGGATAGTCCGTCGGGACTTTGTCGCCAGTCCGCCGTAAGTTAGTCGCCAATCCGTCGCTAATGCTAAAATTTATGGACATCAAACAGCATCAGTTCGACGGATCGTCCGTCGCCAATCCGTCGCTTTATTGAAATGCTCCAGGTAGCGACGGATGTTACGTCGCCACTCCGTCGCTAACCTCAGTTTCTCCAGTTAGCGACGGACTATCCGTCGCTGAGTGGTCGCCAGTCCGTCGCTAACTGCTAATTTTTGAAAAAAAAATACTGCAAACAGACTCTTTCCTGTTTATACAACACATCCAACACAATATCAAACATGCAAAATATCCATATACAACACCATATATCCATATCCAACACGAATATCCAACGTATCCAATATCCAACACCATATATCCATATGCAAAATATCCATATCCGACACCAATATCCAACGTATCCAATATCCAACAAAATATTACCAACACAATATATCCAATATCCAACATTAAATTATCCAAACATAAAAAAAATATCCGAACATACTCAGTATCCAAATGTCTACAAAACCAACAACATAAACAAAATCAAACCCCGTCCGTCGGATCGTCTCGTGCTCGTGCCGCCGCATCCGCTTTGCGTATGTACTCCTCCACCGTGTGTGCCGGCACTTGGGACAAGACATGGTCTGGAAGCGCGCGTAGCTGCTCTGGCGACATCATGTCAAGGAGCGTCAAGATGGTGTTATCCGATACGATGCGGGCGTCCGCAGAGCGGTTAAACGAAAGCCGTCCGGGGGAAGAAGGACCAGGTCGATCCGAAGCACCGGCAGCAGCAGTAGACGGATCGGGAGCAGACGGACCGGGAGCAGACGGACCGAGAGCAGACGGATAGCGCCCCAACACTATCGCCCGCAAATCTGACACCGCGGAGGTCAGAGTCGCAAGCTGCGCCCTCACATCGTCAACCGGGGGCGCTGGGGGAGGCGGAGGCGGTGGATATCTCGGGGACGGCTGCAACGAGGGCGCCATGGAACCTAAGCCGTAGACGCGCCCTTTCCTAACGCCGCCGACGGATTCTACGAACACGTCGTCGTAGCGAGCGGCCATAGAAGAGTGCGTCTGGGTGGGCGTCGTTTCGCCGACATTCTCGGAAGGGGGCTCGATCTCAAGCCGACTAAGTGCCTCACGATACGCAGCCTATCCAATGAATGTGTTTATACTATAAGTTTTCCTAAGTTATAATCTAAATCCTATGTTTTCCTAAGTTATAGTCTGAATCCTAAGTTTATCTAATTAACTTAACAATAATTATATTTCTAACATAAATCTCATAAACGTAAGTACTTACATCAGTCTCCTCGGCCCTCGCGTCGACGAAGCTCCCGTCCTTCCGTCTCTTGTGCGTATGCACGAATACATCGTGAGCGGTGACCGTCTCCGCCTCTTTCCCCTGCTTCACCGCCCGTTGGGCCTGCATACGTAGAATTTAATTAACTTCGTATATTAACAGTACGAAATTAAATAATAGAATGAATTTGAATTTGCGCTATCTCACCAAATCTGCACGCGTCAATGCGTGGGGCCTTGATCCCCCCGTATGCAGACCCGCGACCTGTCGATTAGCCTTAGCTTTCTCCGATTTCAGCTTGAACTACGGAGTATCCATCTTCTCCAACATCTGCTCATAGTACTCCGCCCGGATCCAGTCCTTCCTCGTATGCGCCGTACGAAGGTCGTACACCGCATCCCGTATCTTCTTCCCGGCGGCGGCTTTGTAGGTCATGCGGATCGTCTCCTCGCGATGGGGGGGCCACCAGAACGTCCTCTGACATACAAATTCAAATATCACGTAATAAAAAATTTAATGATTTAAAGAATAATTAATAATTCACCGACGGATTTATACCCTCATCTCGTCGAGCCAGACGTACTTCATGTCCTGAGGCACCTCAGAAAAATTGAGGTAGGGGCCATGGTAGTTATCCCGGATAATGCGCCCTAGAATCCGGGCAGCATCCCACGGGAAAAACCTATAAAGAAGCAACGACTGGATTATTAACTTGAATAAATGAAACAAATTTAATAAATTAACTTAAATTTACTTACGATTCACCAGCGGGCCATAGCTCTCGTCGGAACTCGCCCACCAGCCTCTCTGGTGGCGTCGGGGGATCCGCGGGTCCGCGCACGTACTCCCCGATAACAGGATGAAATTGAATCCCGGGGTACTCCGAGGCCCACCCTGCAGTAACTGCTGGGCCCCCTGCTGCATCTGCTGCTGCATCCGCTGGTACATCCGGTGGCGGAACGGATCCGCTAGCGGATGGAGTCACAGGCCTCGACGACGATGTCGGTAGCACCGAGGAAGAATGACGGCGGGAAGAGCCTGTGTCCGGGCTCTCCAAGTCGGGATCGGAGGTCACATCCGGGGAATGCGGCTGGCGACCACGACCGCTACCACCACGCCCACGCCCACGCCCACGACCACCACCACCACCACCACCGCCGCCGCCGCCGCCACCGCCACGACCACGGCCAGCACCACCAGTACGGGTGCTCGCAACCATGCCCTGTAAATAGAACACATAAACAAAATACCGACAACATAGATTTATAAATGAATATAAAACTAAACATATCCATACCAACAGCAGGGCGATGAGTGCCGCCCAGACGAGTAGGCCTAGGAGTGCCATCTGCAAAAAGAAACTCATACAATAATACGCAAATATCCCAAACTGAAATAAATATTACAATCAGAAGTGAAGTACGAATAAAAGCTAGATACACAAAATCTGATAAAATCACGCACCAATACAACAAAGTACAATTCTTGTAACTTTTGATGAAAGGGCATCTTGTGTTCCACTAGACTTGTAATTGTAAATCCAAATGTAATAGGGTAATTTAGGATTCGAGACTAGATATTGGGTGCTTCAAGATACAACTGAAATATAGCGATATTTAATCATCGTCATCGTCCTCTTCCTCGGCCTCGGCCTCATCATCATCATCATCCTCATCGTCGAATTCATCTGTATCCTCATCCTCATCCTCATAAAGTTCTTCTTCTTCTTCTTCTTCTTCTTCTTCTTCTTCTTCTTCTTCTTCAGTCTCAATACTTGGGACAAGACGCCTCTTTCTCCCCTGGTTGACATCTAAGTCTTGTATATCAACCTCTTCCTCCCCTCTATTTTCATCAGCAAGAGGTATATCAACCTCTAATTCAACATCCATGTCACAAGACTGTTGTCCCAAGTATTGGGGCTTTTCGATCTGGTCCTCTTGGTATGCTGGGTCTCCAACGTTGAATGTATTTCTAGATTTAATCTTGCATACTGCCCACCAGTCAAAGCGATCTCTACGACGCCTTGGGTAGCTTGTATAGTAGACTTGAACAGCCTGACTTGCTATCGCAAACGTGTCGGACCCTCTATACCTCCTGCGATGATTTATATCGACGAATCCAAATTGTTTATCGATTCTCCAACCGATATTTGGTGTCGTATCGAATCACTCACATTTGAACATAACAATATGCATATCAAATAGGGCACTATATTGTAATTCTACAATATCCCGAAGCACTCCATAATAGTCAAAGTCCGGCTCGTCGTCATAGATTGTGCCTTAATTAGGCTAAACTTCTACCTAGACTAGTTCTGGGTCAAATTAGGAGTCCAAGTCAACTCTGTCAAAACTAACCTTAATTAGGCTAAACTTTTACCTTAGCTAATCAAATATATATACTAGACTTCACGACGTGTGTCTGTGTATATATATATATATATATTATTAATAAATTACTTAAAATTATGCCTATATATATATATATATATATATATATATATATATATATATATATATATATATATATATATATCAAGGTTCAAAGTATCGGTATCGGACTATTCCTATGAGTATTGGTATCGGCGATATCGGTAGTATCGGCGGTTTCGGATCGGAGTATCGGATTTTTTGGTATCGGGGAACAAATAATTATTAATAAATTATTTACATTTAAAAACATATATTTTATACATTTAGGCATAATTTTAAGTATTTTCAGTGTTATTTCTTAGTAGTTTTGAAATTAAATGAAATAGTAGTCACCCTTACCGATTGGTTTACAAACAATAGATGTGATTTTCTTCAATTGATGTGATTTTCTTCTTTTACATGCTTCTACAACCTTGTTATGCTTTAAACCCTTGTTGATTTGTCTTTTCTGTTTAATTTTCTTTGTCGAATTGACCGGAACAAAGACCCCCAATGTCGGTATCGGTCAATACTTGGTATCGGTCGGTATCGGATCGGAACATGCCAAACCGTATCGGTATCGGCCGATACTTTAAACCATGATATATATGTCTGAGTGTGTGTGTATCCGTGTGTCTGTGTCCGTGTGTGTCCGTGTGTGTGTGTGTGTGTGTCCGTGTGTGTGTGTGTCTGTGTGTGTGTGTCCGTGTGTGTGTGTGTCTGTGTGTGTGTGTCCGTGTGTGTGTGTGTCCGTGTGTGTGTGTGTCTATGGGAGAGGAGGAGGAGGACTCCTGCGCGGGGACTCCAGAGTCCCTCCTACGCCCCCCTGCCCCGACCCCCCCCCAACCCCTGCCCGACCCCCCCCAACCCCTGCCCGACCCCCTCTCCCACCCCACTGCCCCCCCTGCCCCGACCCCCCCAACCCCTGCCCGACCCCCCCAACCCCTGCTCGACCCCCTCTCCCACCCCCCTGCCCCGACCCCCCCCAATCCCTGCCCGACCCTCCCCCAACCCCTGCCCGACCCCCTCTCCCACCCCCCTGCCCCCCTGCCCCGACCCCCCCCAACCCCTGCCCGACCCTCCCCCAACCCCTGCCCGACCCCCTCTCCCACCCCCCTGCCCAGACCACCCCCACCCCTGCCCAACCCCCTTCCCGACCCCCCCTGCCCCCTCTTCCACCCCACCCTTGCCCCGACCACCCCACCCCCTACCCGAACCCCCCTGCCCAGACCACCCCCCCACCCCTGCCCGACCCCCTCCCCGACCCTCCTGCCCCCGACCACCCCACTCCACCCTTGCCCCGACCACCCCACCCCGTACCCGAAACCCCCCTGCCCCACACCCTCTCCGACCACTACGACAGCCCCCCAACCCCCCAAATCGTGAAAGAGAGAGAGAGAGAGAGGGAGATAGAGAGAGAGAGAGGGGGGGGGGAGAGAGCATACCTTAGAGAGAGAGAGGGAGATCGCCGGTCGGAGAGAGCGAGATCGTCGGAGAGAGGGAGAGGGAAGAGAGAGAGTGTTTTGGGGGGAATAAAATTTCCCCCTCGTCGGTTCAATTTAAGTTAGGGTACAGAAATTAGCGACGGCTTAGCGACGGATTATTCCGTCGCTAAGTAGTCAGTAAATCTCGCGCCAGAGTAGCAACGGATTATTCCGTCGCTAAGTCGTCAGTCAAATCTCGCGCCAATATTTTAGGCTTTTTCCGCCAAAATATGCGACGTTCTAGCGACGGATATAAAACCGTCGCTACATGGCCGACGACCTATCGACGGCGTAGCGACGGATATGGACATAAAAAAATAAAAAAAATTGTCCACTGCTTTCCGTCGGTATTTCGTCACAAATCCGTCGGTGATCCGACGGTAATAGCGACGAAAATTTTCCGTCGCTAAATGGCCGTCGCTAAAATGCTGTAATTTGGTAGTGAACTTAGCCCAGCCTTCCATCTGGATGCTGACTTGTAACTACCATACTATCGTTCTGTCCAAAATATTCTCTATGTCCCTTGGATTCAATCTGGGTATGATATCTCCTTTGGCTATGTAATAGGAATATCACACAACCAGGTTGGAGATGATCAGATCTCTGGGTTGGTCGAATGGGGATAAACCAGTGTATCAGTTGAGTTCAGTCCAATTGACTGAACTGTCCTGGACAGTGGGGTTCAGCTTTAGTAGTTAGAAGGTGAGGATAGGATAGGATAGTTCAGATATGAGAGAATGGGAATTAGATATTGGGTTACCATTTGAACCTGGGATACTTTTGAGTGCATTATATATATGAATGCATATGACTATAGATGGCAGCCTAACATATGCATACAGGTGCAAGGGGGAGGGTTGGTTGTTTGGCCTGTGTAGTGCACAGGGAAGTACAGGTATGAACATCCAGGTAAAGATGTGAACTAGGTACAATGGTGTATCCTACAGATTAGGTCACTATACTAGTGTACAGAATATTCCTATAGTGCTTATAACAGAACCTGGGAATAGGACCTTATACACCAAGTCAAATTGTAAGTGCACCCTACAGTTGAGAGATGCCAAGTAGACATGGAGGACCTTATATTATATGAATGTGGTGATACAAGTATCACTTGATACTTCTAATGACAGTATGCAGGGTAAACAACACACTCCTGTGTGTATATATAGGAAATTGTATATTAGTAATAGGTGTAAGGGAGTATGGGTGGTGTCCCAATATGGAACAGGTCACCCTGGAGTGTATCCTGGTTATACATATTGCAAAGATGCATGCATATATAGGTAGCTTAGTTGGTAGATATTTAAGAATACGTATATACATAGATGAATGGTATACCATGGTAATTGAGACATAGAGCCTAAGTAATAAGAAGTATGAAAGGATGGTGTTTCCTAGATGTCTATAGAGCTAAGGAAACCACGATAACTTAGAGTTACCCTAGAGACTTAATACGCAAATAGTTAGTACAGTTGTTGTATTTTCACTTATTGACATGATGAACTCTAAAAACAGGATATTTGGACTGAAATACGGACTTGACCCGTGCAAACAGCTCAGGACCTAAGGCAAGTATACCTTGCCTTTCTACACAGCTTTATTTACATGCACTGTATTTTATTATTATCCAGTTTTTATCATATTATTGTCATGTATCTTTCATACCCTGTTTTTATGCTTGTATCATTGTATATAGATAGTGTTCACTGTTAGCCTTGTATCTTATTGGACGTATTCATTAAGCCTTGATCGAGTCTTGTCGTGAGTCGTGAATCGAACTGCTGTTTCCTCCGTGTCTTGAACCTTAAAACTAACCTGCGAGTCCACGATAGGGACGAGGGTTAGTAGTTATTTGGTCCACACCTGCGAGTCCACACTAGGGACGAGGGTGATGCTAGCCTGCGAGTCCACACTAGGGACGAGGGTTAGTAGTAGATGCTAGCCTGCGAGTCCACACTAGGGACGAGGGTTAGTAGTAGATGCTAGCCTGCGAGTCCGCACTAGGGACGAGGGTAAGTAGTAGATGCTAGCCTGCGAGTCCACCCTAGGGACGAGGGTTAGTGGTATAGGGTTACGCCTGCGAGTCCACACTAGGGACGAGGGTGATGCTAACCTGCGAGTCCACAATAGGGACGAGGGTTAGTAGTAGAGGCTAGCCTGCGAGTCCACACTAGGGACGAGGGCTAGTAGTTCAAACCTGCGAGTCCACACTAGGGACGAGGGTTTGAGTATTCGTTTCGGTTATCCGTTGACACCTTGACATGTGTTCTATCGTCCTTGTTCGACAGTTCATCTATGTGTAGACAGTGTATAGTTTCATGCTTTATTCATTGCTCAGTTTTACTTGTTTATTCTGTATTTTCTCCATGCATAATAAACTGTTAGAAAGGCTCGTTTTTATGTATCTTGCTAGTCCTCTGAGGACCTGATGATATCTTCAGGTTAGCCGAGTTTGAGTCAGGAGCAGGCGAGCGGATTTGAGTTAGCTTGCAGATAGCAGTGCTTTGCAGTCGTGGTTACTTGGTTAGCAGGTTGTACTCAGTTAGTTCATTTCATGTATTTTCCTATTTTTCCGTCTACTGGCAGTGGATTTGTGTCCACCGGACGTGACAGTGATTCTTGATATTCAGTAATATTCATTTTTGTTCAGTTCATGTCTTTTTCATTGATCTTGATTGATTCGATTATTCTGTGGATGAGATATAGTTTTCCCGTGATTCTAGATTGTCGTGACTTGAGTATAGACAGCGTACTACCGCCGACACTGCGGCGTAGGCTGGGCTTGGACACGTTTCGTATCCGAAAAGCGGGTGCGGGTCGTGACACTTAACATGCTCACGTGTCTAGTTTATCTTTCGTGTTCACATGTTTCCTTTTCCTTACATGTACATAGTTTACATTCTGTCACATGTCCTTTACCTTATGCTACATGTTGCTTTACTTATTGTCTTTCCTATTCTCGGGATAAGTGCATTGGTAGCGCACGAGTCTCGATTTGCTTTTACTTATTTATGTCTCTATCCGTTGCTATGAATTGCATGCTGGTTTTAGTTCATAAGTTTGGCTTCCTTTGTGGTACTTGCTATTGGGGTTCTGACCCCACTGGTTTTGCATTGACCAGATCTAGTTGAGGAGCCCGAGGATCTTCCGGACCTTCCTCTCGATGGTGACTACCCGGAGCACCAGGGGACTTGAGTGGGTGTTCTTTCTCTTACCCACTCTCTTCTGTACATATTCTTTTGAGGCGTTTAGCCACCGAGCACGTGTTTAGCTCGTGTTTTGGACTTGACATTTGGCCTACGGGCTTAGACATAATATTATATTTCTAGACTGCAGCTAGAGCTGATCATGTATTACTTAGTCTTGCTAGTTCTTCATTTTGTATTACTAGCTTCATGATCATCAATATATTATGGTTTGGGACGCTTTACTGTCTTATATGCATGATGATCATATTCTTGTACTTTACTTTTTGTCTGAGACTGAGATATCTAGGATCATGTGACCTAGGATTGACTGTTGGTTTGTAGCAGTGACCCCCATCTATACAGCTTATACGTTGTTTTGGAGTACTGGAGTACTTTGCTATACGTAGCTGGCCTTGTCCGTCCCTACTTGCTAGTATTCTGGTTCTGGGGCGTGACACTCTCGTATCCTCACAGTGGGTGCGGGTCGTGACACATTTTTAGTGGTGGCCCATACAGGTCGAGACTAAAAGTGTAGTGGTATTCGAACTAGAGTACCACTACAGCCTGCAGTAGGAATAGAATATATTTTGAAGGTGCTCAATCACAGTTAGGAACCCTTGGGAGATTCCTGGGACGACCCTGGAGAATCTTATTTAACTTCGATTTGAAAACTCTCTTTTTCCCTTGATTTGATTTATTTTTACTTTTGTTGTTAAATTTGATTTTAATGGATTATTGTTGAATTTGAGTTTGTATTTATTAATTTTGATGGATGATTGTCGAATTTTGAATTTTGATCATAGTTGTTGCATTCGAATTTGTATTTTGATGGGTTTTGTTCATTTTTGAATTTTGATGTTCGTTAATAAATTTGAATTGATTTTTGAGTATTCATTATTGATTAATTTAATTTTTGGCAAGATAAAATTATATGGGCTAGGTCATCTATGTTATGGGATCTAGTCTTCTATAGTCACATTAGCCAGCATGGTGAGGACATATAGTCTGACTCTGGATATATTTCTCGGGTGTGGAAATTTAATGTTTTTGCAGCCAAGCTAGCGGCACCGCAAAAATGTTAAATACCATGATTCTAGAGATATGTGCATAAGTCAAGGGCTCTGTGATTATCGTAGCCTTGCTTACTAGTATGACGAGGATTTAGAGTACCATGATTTTGGATAGACACATATGATTATCAGATTGCGCCCTAAATATTTTTGAACACGTTTTCTCTACTTTTGTTTCAGTCATTCAAAAAAAGAAAGAAAAGAAAAGAATTATTATTTGTTTGTTTTGTCTAGTTTCCTATTATTTAACTCAGGAGTAAGTTTAGTTGGTTTTATAAACCTTGTGTAATTTCTCGCTATGAGTTTTTCATAATACAATGAATCGATGATTTTGTTAGACTTTATCTTGAATTTGATATTTTAACTCTGGATTTCAAAATGGTTCCTTCTTTAAACAGATAAGCAAAACAGATTTTATCGTTATTCTTTCTTGCTATTTTTCTTGTATTAGATAATAATAAAGCTGTCTTGATTACGTCAATCACCTGCTTGCAATCTTGGTAGGAATCTAAATGTTAGTCTTAACGTAGAATTAATTTTTTTTATTGGGACATGAGAATATGTATATGAATATATATATATATATATATAACAGACACTTTGTCTAACACGTATGCATGCTACACTTGATTTTTTCACATATCTAGATACATATTGATATGTTGTTGATGTCCAAATTTTCATAACCAATATTTCTGGTCCTCTGCTTTTCCATGTTTAAATTCGTAATTTAAATATAAATTTCATGTTATTATTTAGGTTTACATCACTGCACATGTATGCTATACGTAGGGTTTCAATTCAAAAATTTTGGTTGAGTTTTGTGTTGAAATTGTTTTAATCTGAGACTGTGTGCATATTAACCCTTAATACTGAATTCCAAATGTTTAGTTTAAATTGCTGTTTTATTTTCTTAAATATAATATTCAAAGCTGTGTACATTGTTGTATGTAGGAATATAATGTTAGGTTTCATATTCTTACATGTTAGTTTGTGATAAACATTGAATTGGTTTTTTTTAATGTTCAAATTTCTCCAAAATCTTGAAAACTAGTTACATGTTAACATTTTTACATTGATTTCCATGTTTAGTTCAAATTCAGATTTAACATGTAATATCGAACTGTATGCGTAGATAAATGTATTGATAATATGTTAGGGTTTCATTTCTATCATGTTAGGATGTATTGGGAGCATTGAGATTAGTCGTGATATTTCAAACCCCTAAATTTTGAAATTGCATTATGTTAATATTACACTGGTTAAATGTTAGCTTATTTTCAAATATTTTATGTAAATGTTGAACTAAAACCTGGTTTAACCTTTCAATACTAAGCTATAACCCTGTACAAGGACACACGCACACACTCTAACATAGTATATACTGTCATTTAACCTTACCCTTCCCCTCTATGTTATGATTATATATCTATAAGGATATATATAGAGTTTATGCATATATGTTATAATGTAAATAGATACATAACTAAATCTCTATTTTTTATATATATATATGGTTAGCCATGCATGTTATGATTAAATAGGTTGTGTATTGTAGGTCGTTAACCCATATGCCATGATTAGTGTAACTTGATAGCTGTTGTTTTGGAACTCAAATCCTCGTATACACCTTCATGTATGTTCACGTACACACACGCCTACTATCTAACCATGTGAACATGATCCCATACACATAATGCTAGCTTTTCCCTCTCTGGCGCTATATATATATATATATATATATATATATATATATAAAATATATATATATATATATATATATATATATATATATATATATATATATATATATATATATATATATATATATATATATATATATATATATACTGTGATTGGATTTCCATGTGATTGACTTTTATTCCTTAAAGTGATTTTGATTTTTTTTCCTTGAATAAGTACCCTTTTTCAGATGATTGGTAGTTACCTTTATTTTATTTTTGATAAGTACCAGTTTTCATATAGGATGGTAGACCGCCTTACAATTTTGATGATTTGTTATTTCTGTAACTTTTTCGTTTAGCATCCTAGATTGCTTGTGTGTTTTGATACCCTATGACCGATTCAGTCAGCATGACTAGTATACCTAGATGATACTTTCACTACCACCGTATGCCATGACCCTGTATGCCGTTCTTTTTTGATGGTATGTTTTATTTAAGTTCTGGGACTTTTATTGTGGGGGTTTGACCTAGAGGGAGTATGGACATTTTAATTTCGAGGACAAAATTTTTATAAGGTGGGTACGATGTGAGCACCCTGAATTTCGGGTTAATTTTTTATTTTTTTATTTTCTGATTGGTTTTAATTTCGATAAATAATTTATTCTGTTATTTTTCCTTAAGTGTACTTTTCCGTGCCATTGATATTTGGAGTATCAGGGATGTTCAATTCTGGAAATCTTCTTCATGAGTTTTGGAGTGGACAGGATTACCTTCATGATGGTATATAGTGTCCCATCCAAACTTGTTCCCTTGTGCTCTTTTTGCTTCGCTGAACTTCGGGTCGAATTAGACCGTTTGATTATTAATTGATTTTCTCACTCTTTTCTTTGATCATTATCAGCACGTTACCGTGACTTTTAATTTGGGAGCGCAAGACCAGTCAGTTTCTTGAAACCAACTTCTCATGCTTGATCTACTCAAGACGCTCGTCACCCATGACCTTCGTGTCCCACTCAGACACGTTATTTTGTGCTCCATTTGATTCGCACAACTTTTTCGACACGTGACCCGATTTTATTTCACTCCACGGCGTCACATTCATCTTCCAACTTGATTTACGGGTCCCCTGTCGACCAAAATCTGTCAGCCCCAACTATGGACATGGCCCACATTGAGCCTACTACCCGTCCGCCACTTGTGTCCCATTTATTGGAATCTCCATATGCTACTTATTTGCCCATGATCATCAACGCCTATTTTTAATTCGGTTTTTTTGCACAATGTCCAGTTTTGATCCAATCCGGCTCCACCGAGTCCAGTCCAGCTCCATGTTACTCTCCATCATAACACCTTGATATTTTCTTTCCCAAAAATATCAATTATTCTTTCTACCCTTTTTTAATATTTATTGGAATTTTTCGTGGAATTAAAATTCCTATTGGAATGACCCAAAATTTAGCCATTTAAATTCTAGCCTTGGATCTCCCTACATTTAATCCTACCCATCCAATCCCTACATGTAAATTTTTTCTACAGCCAACACACCCTAGCCGGCCCTAAATTCTAGGAAAGAATACACTTTTTCTCTCTCTCCCTTTCACATTATCATCTCTCTCTCTCCTTTCTATTTTCCTACACAACCATACCAAACAAAACACCAACAACAACTATTTTTCCTTCCCCCGACCTCACCATGCCCGACCTCCTTGGCCCGACCTTCGGCCACCCCCTGGCCGTGGCCTGGCCGTCGGCCGACCTCTCCTCCATGCAGCCTCCTCCTCCTCCTTTTCTCTCCTCCTCCTTCTCAACATCGTCACCACCACCTCTACATCACCATCACCGCCACCACCACTTCGCCACAACCCGATCACCTCTCCTCCACCATAGCCCATCGACCGCCGCCGTGGCGCGCAATCGCCCTCGTCGCGCCTGAGCGATACCGTGGCCACGCTACCATGCCTAGCTAGGCCAGCACAGCACAGCACAGTGGCTTGCGCGCCAACATCGCACAGCCGGCCGCTTGGCCGCGCGCGTGCATGGCGCCACCGCCGACGCCACCCGCCGTCGTGGTTGGCGGGGACACCCCCCCATGGCCGGGCGCACATTAGGGTCTCCTCCCATGGCGGCCACCGTCCTCCGGGAAGCGCCGTCGAGGCGATTCGTGCGTTTGAACGAGATCCCGTCGGCGCGCGCGAGTTTGGAACTCAGAATTCGTGCTCCGTCGCAGCAAGTTCGCACGCATTTTTCCGAAAATTTGACCGTTGGATCATCGATTTCTTCGCTCCGTCACAATCTCGGTATATCCACCTTCATCCCTGTCAATTTTCGTCCGTTAATTTTATCGTTTGATACATGAAAATCGGCCACCAACTTGACCGTTTAAATTGTATTAATTTTGGACAGTTTCGTGGGGCCAACTTCGTCAGCTTGTATCTCCTCCACCGCAGCTCCGTTTGGCGTGCTACCAGTTCCGGTGTGAAGCTGGTATAACCCTCTTACTACCCCTCCAGTTTCGTTTCATTGTGAGCTTGTTTGATTGGTTGAATTCGACGCCAAAGTTAGTCGTCCGAATTCGTAATTTTCAACTTGTAAAATTCCATTTTTGAACACGGGACTCCAGATTTCATTTCTGACACCACCATTAGACTCGTGGCGTCGTTCTGGCATATTTTCATATAAAATTTGTTAGATTTGGAGAACGTGGTCCCTGGCATGCATTTCGGTGCAAAGCGGGTCCCACTTTCTGGATCAACGGGACTTTTTGATGCCGGCTCATCGGAATCCAATTCCGGATATGCCGTTGAGTTCGTATCGTCATTCTGGACTCGTTGACATATAATTTGCTAGATTTTGGTGGACATTGGATCAGGCACGCATTTCGATGCAAGTCGGATACCAATATCCGGGTCAACGGGTTATTTTGAGATCGGCTCATCGGAATCCAATTTCGGAGATACCGTTGAGTTCGTATCATCATTCTGAACTCATTGACAGGTAGTTTGCTGAGTTTTGAGAACCTTGGCTCCGGCACACATTTCCGTGCAAACCGGAATCCCAAGTTATAGTCAACGGGCCAAATTGAGATCGGGTCAACGGAATCCAATTCTGGAGATACTGTTGGATTCGTATCGACATTCTGGTTTCGTGGACATATAATTTGTTATATTTTGTAGACTTGTTTTCTTGCACGTTTTTCGGTGCAAAACGGCTCCGACACGGACACCGTTTTGACCCGAAATTACCTTTTTGCCCTTGTGTCCAAATTGGACCGTTGGGTAGGCTATCCTAGCTAATTTGACCATTCTGGACACGTTGGCGATGTTTATTTCATCGTCCGACAATGTTTGTTGATAATTTTTCTGAGTTTAACCTTTTTATAATTAATTAATTATTAATTCATATAATGTTCGTATTTCGGGATTAGTACAACGAAACTGAGATCAGCCAATTCCAGTGATCTCACATCGCTAAAATTGACAAGTTGGACACGTGGATCACTATAATAAGATTATCAACCTTACCGATAATCTTCTTATCTCGATTTACGTGTC
Source organism: Iris pallida (assembly GCA_029216955.1). Lineage (NCBI taxonomy): Eukaryota > Viridiplantae > Streptophyta > Magnoliopsida > Asparagales > Iridaceae > Iris > Iris pallida. Next base: position 7,850,575 of record JANAVB010003000.1, read on the forward strand.
GTAAGTTTCGACGTACAAATAACGAAGTACACTTTATATTAGACTAGAATTGACCCTGTTTGACCAGAGTTGACTAGTTGACCCAAAGTCAACTGTAAGTCAACACTTGACCTAGTTTGACTAGATTATTGATCGGAGTCGACCTAGAGTTGTTTTGACTTAGAAGAACCTAGAATAATGTAGATTGATTATAGAGATTCATTTATTTCAACTTGAACACCTTGTAACCTGTGTTGCTTTAAATAGGACTCTGTGGCTTCAGTGGGACCCCCCTATACTTATCAGCTGTTCAGGTTATCGAGGCGTGTACATTCTCTGATCATTTCATATCCTGCTTAGAATTATTTCCTGCAGTAGATTACTTTACTTGTACTGTCACGTTGGTCACACGGATTGGTACTATATGGATCCCTTCTTGAGATGTTATCCTTAGGGAGCATCGGGTACTACATGTTCTGTGCGTTTCACTTATATGGCGTATCATATGCTTCATTGGTTCTTTGATCACTTACGACATATACTCTTATGATCGTAGAGTCTTCCTAGAATCCTTATCCCATCTAGGGGACTACTATGTATCACCTTCGGCGTCTATCACCTTCGGGGTCTATCACCTTCGGGGTCTACCACCCTTCGGGGGCTGTTATATAGCATCATATAACATAACCTGGCTGGATCCTTGTGTATTGATTGGGGGTACGGGGGAGTATAAATAGCCATGTGAACAATTCCAAAGTAGAATAGCCATGTACGCCTCTTTAATATAGCCATATACATCAAGCCGTTCACATGTCGACTTTGTGCTCTAAATCACTAGTCACTGGTAGCTCTTTACTTATAGTAGATATTTCTATTACAGCTTTCTCTCTCTGTTTACATACTGCACTTCTTTCAGTACTTGTATCTTACTTTACTGCATGATATATTTTCTAACCTGCTATGAACTGTTGAGATGTATTGTGCTCGCTTCTGTCCTGACTGGACATGTTGATAAATTTTACAGATGGCCTGGGATTGCCTGCTAGCCTAGAGGAGACACAGTAGGGGTTGTTTAGGTAGTTATTTCATTTTGCCTGGAGTTGTATTTACTTTGTGGATTACTGTATCTGTATTTGAGTTTTGAGATGTATTTCTGGGATTATGTATCTTAGACACTTAGACTTCTATCTCCTGTATCTCTTTTGGATTTCATGTTTTATCTATCCTTATCATGCTCTACCTTAGATGTGATTGAGTCTATACCTGCTATGTCACCCCCATTCGGGAGTATAAACGTTTATTCTTATACTGTTAGATGCATTGAGACCTAGGACAGCGTTCTACCGCCGACACTGCGACGTAGGCTGGGCGTTGTTACGCTCTCGTACCCTCACAGTGGGTGCGGGTCGTGACACAGTCTCAGCCTTCCTTCGCCGCCATGCTGCGACCAGACCTTAACCCCTCGAAGGGCATTATCCTCCCAGACGTCCAGCTGCCGGACATTGTCTATTCTCAAGAGTCCTCGGTCCCAGTCATCCCCTTTTTCGATTTGGAATTGAATTCGCTGTCAGCGGCCTTTCCTCACACATTCGTTCTAAAATTCTCCGCGGGGTGCCCCAAACTTGCCCGGTGCTGGAAGCGATCGCCAGTGGAATCTCTCGTCGGACTATCGAGTGGCCCCCTCGATCCCAGACATATCCTCCTTCACCTATCTTCGGAACGCGATCACAGGACTGTGTGGTCCAAGGGCACTTGCAGGATCGACAACCACCAGACGAAGATAATCAAGTGGTTCCCAGGGTTCAACATCAAAGAAGACTCAGCCACTGTTGCTGCTTGGGTTACCCTCCCAAACCTTCCTCTTATTTGCTTTGTCCTAGCGGCGCTTAGGCGCATCGCCAACTCCTTCAGAACGTATGTGGCTACGGCGTCCGAGACCAGCAACCTCACCAAAGCCCACTACGCCAAAATATGTGTTGAACTAGATATTACATCAGATCCACCCAACTTCATCACTATCGAGCTAGGTAACCACACCCACACACAACAAATCCTCTACGAAAACCACATATTGTTCTGTAACCACTGCCACTTAAGAGGCCACCTTCTCAAGTACTGCCACCGCCTTCACCCAGAGCTCAAAAGAAGTCATCCAGGAAAGTCAGCGACCTTTCAGCTGATAGCTCCCCTAAGTCGCCCATTCTACCTCTTCCGAACTCCCACATTCGATTTGACTCCTGCATCAGCGAGCCAGCCTCCAGCGACCCTCCGACAGCAAGCTCTGATTCCCTTCACTCCCCTCATATCGACCTCCAACCAATTCGCCATTCTCGACTCGGGACCCGGAGCCGGGTAATCCCACAGGAGGCGCTAGCAATCCAGAGTCACCGCCCCCTCCCCCAACTCCTTGCGATTGCAGGTAGCTATCGTCTCAGGCAGCACTGAGCACCTGCACCCCCCATCGGCCAAGTGACTGACCCCCTGGTCTTCCTCCCAATCAATGCAGTTCACCTACCTCCCATAGGGAACCCAGTCGTAGACACCCTAGCCTTCCTTGGACCCGACCAAGCGAGGAGAGGTATGCAAGTCCTAGCCGCCGGATTCCCTCTTCAGCAGCTGTTGACCGAGGATGCTCTCGACTCTCTGGCCATTCCCTCAGAGGATCCTGTAGTAGACTCAGCTGGAGATCTGTTATCATCAGGCTCGCACGAACACCCCAACTGCAATCCTCCCACAACATCGACAGCAGAAGCGTCGAATTCCCAACAGAGCGTCAGGTACCGACAAAATCGCCACCATCCAAACCAGATCCGCCGCAAGGCGGAACAAAAAAACCTTCCACAATATCATAAATGTTTAACATCCTATCTTGGAATTTCGAGGTCTGGAAAACAAACCGACATTAAGGAGAATTTCCAGTCTTCGAAAAATTTACAAGATTGACATCTTCATTATCATTGAACCCAAAATCCCCTCCAAACGACTTAAATCTACCCAAATGGCTCTGGGCCTCCCAACGGCGATAGCGGGCATGCACGACATTTGGATTCTCGGCTCGAAGGATGTTAAGCTCGACATCATCCAAGACTCTCAACAAGCCCTCTCTTGCTGGGTCACTCACCCCACCCTTCCGGAGCGTGTCATCCTTTCTGCGGTCCACGGTAGCTGTGTCATCGCAGAACGCAAACTCCTATGGAACGTTCTTCTCGATACCCACCTCCACAACTCCAATACCCCTTGGCTTTGCATAGGGGACTTCAACGCCATCACCCCGCAGAGAAAAAGATCGGGTCGCCCACACCC